>PRKT01000601.1:207118-241571 GCA_003671525.1 Saccostrea glomerata | reverse complement strand
CCCCCTCACCAACACAAAGATATGCATATATTTACCAAACAGAAATGAAATATTTGTCCCTTTTCTTGAAAAAAAAATTATTCCAGATCTGTTATTGTAAATGGTATTCGTGGGTTTCGAACCCCCTAGCAATAAAAACATTGAGTATCACCACAGGCACTTGAGGGCTGGAGCCCACTTTTTTCACATCACCTTTACTATTGAAAATGTCCATTGAAAGGTTGGTTGGACCAGGCCCCCACTTCTTACCACAGCCCCCCCCCCCCCTGGCCCCCCTGTTGCTACGTGTCTGTTGTAGCAAAGATTTTACCACAATGATCAATGATATGATTAATGACACATTTTATGCTTGCTTAACTTTGATTTTGTTAAGTCTTTCCACAGATTTCACAGGGAAACCGCGCGTACTTTCAACTTCTACAAGAAAAATACATTTGAAAAAAACTGAGAAACTTAATTCTAATTACACTTTATAATATCTATCCAATATCTTAAACTACATATCTATGTTAAGCTGAATATAAAAGACAGTTCCAATTTTAATTCATATACTAGTACCAGGATCTTAACAATTAAAACAGTGCAGATTTGAAGAGTTACGATTGATATACAATGACTAAAAATTATTCCTTCTCCCAGCCTCCACTAAAATCTTCACCCCCGAGTGCCACACACTTAAATTGAAGTCCGTCCCCTTTTTTGAGGTGGAATTCTCCGAAACATTAGAGTGTCTGGAGCAAAATCATATCTAGAAGTCCCTCACATAAATCAAATGAAGCAGAGTGATATATAAGGCAACGACTTTCACAAAGAAACGGTCAAATTTGCGTTCCCGCATGCTCTTGCCAGATATTGCAGAAGTGTTCATGTATTTCTAGGACGAGTCCCAAGCTGGGAAACGAGTAACAGTAAGCTTGGATATCACTGTGTTCCGCCGTAAGTGAATTTAGGATTATTTTCATCTCAATCACTGTAGGAAAGCTAATCAGGTCAACGAACATTGAAAATTCCGCTTCAAATTCCTCACCCCCGGGTGGCACCATTCCGCGTCCCCATATGTGGGGTTATGCACGGTGACTCCTGTACAGTAAATATATGAAAAAGTCAAATTATTATTTATCTAGAATATTTATTTAATAAGCATTTTTTTCAAATCCAAAGACAGACTGTAGGAAAACTGGACAGGTGCAAATTATTTCCATCACTTCATGTTCATGTAGATAAAATGAATTCTGAAAATATGAGAAAAACAGGAAATACCATTATTGAAAGTAATTTGTGTTTAAAAAAGTGAAATAAAAAATGCATTGAAACATTTAACATAGAATGCATATGTATATACTTAATTAAAATTCTACTGTTAGTTTTATTATTAAAACAGTTAAATAATCTTGCCAGGAATACTGTATGGTTTATAGCTTATATTAAGCATACCATTTTCCTTTCATGATGGATTAACTGCTTGACTTGCTGCTTGAATGGATCCATTGGTCCAATTTTTTTGGTAATGGCTAGGCCTACAACACAATATACATGCAGTAAAATGCTATGGGATTACTAAATATACATTGTAGAATAAGATTTTTTGAAAAAAAAAATTTAAAATAATCATGCTACATTGAATACTGTAGTGAATTTATGTTATTCATATAAATGGAAAAATTTGTGTTACAAAACTTTTATGGGAATGTGAAACCATTGAGATTATTGAAAGAAGATTTAAAAAAAAAACATTTCTGAGTTTCACCTTTACCAAAATGAAAAACAAAATTACATAGCACATGCATACTTTAAAAAATGTGAAATGCTCTAGAAGTATACATACCCTGGCCTATGGAGAAATTGATGCATTTTTTATTTATTCATTCTTTAAGCCTGAAACTCTTGCCAGCTACAATGATAAAAGTATTATAGATAAATATTTTTAATGTACATGTAATCTAAACAAAAAATGAATAATTTTTTCATTAATTTAGAAATTCTAGGAAATTACAACCATAGATCTAAAGCAGAGGTTCTATGTTTTCAACATAATGTTACTGATAATTTTTTTTATATTTTGTAGCATGTTTGTTTATCAAAAGACAACATAACTACTTGTTTAGGCTTAGTGAATAATTGACTGAAACAATAAAAACATCTTATTTAATTTGCCCTAGGTTAAATTTGTGTTACTGATTACTTCCATTACTATACAAAAGTCATATAGTCTCAAAGAAAATGAGCTAATTGAACTATATACTTAGTGAAATTAAATTTTAATAATTCTAAACAGTGACAGTGTGCACCCTTGTATGGGGATGGGGGGGGGTTACACACAAGGCACTGCATTACAGTTCTTCACTGATTGTGTACATCTAAATGAACATGCACAAACTCGGGTTTTTTTCTTTGATGTTAATAAAAGCATGTCTACATACTGTAGACCTACACATGTACCTACGTGTATAGATGTGCATACACACCTGGCCTGGATCTACGGAGCTGGTGCAGATCGTCTCAGTTTTCCATTATTTTCCGAAATTTTGTCCTCATATTCTCGTAAAAGGGGTAAACAATGCCTTGTCTCACATTTTATCCCTATTTTCTTTAAAGATTGCCTGGTAAATGCATGTAAATCCACTGCAAATCTCAGGTGATGTCGCCACGTTTTTAGATGTGAACAACATTCCATGTCGCTTGGCTGAAGCCGAAGGCAGCCAAACAACACATTAAAAAGAGAATTATTTTAAAGACATGATATTTTATATACGAGAAAATCACTAATTATTTTTTATTTAAACATGAAAATATTGCCGTTTATTACAAATTCTTGCAAACACCGGTAAATAGTTATTTAAATAGCTATTTCCTTATATGGATCAATCATGGCGGAGCAACTGTCATGACGTCGGACCTCATTATTACTTTATTACAATATTTTTTTCCTGTGTTGCCTTAACTGTAGGCCTACTGCGTATAATGACCAAATTTGCATGGATGATACATCTAAGGATGCATTCTATCAGACTTTCTTCGGATGCTGAATCTGACCTAAATTTTCTGGACGAGTGAACAGGTTTAAGTTTTTGGTGCATGATTCATATCCAAGTAACTTTGAGCCCTATAATGACCAAACTTGCATGGATGGTACATCTAAGGATGCATTCTACTAGGCTAGCTTCGGATGCTGAATCTGACCTACATTTTCTGGATAAGTAAGTTTAAGCTTTTTATGCAGGTTACATTTCCAAGTAACTTTGAGCTCTATGTTGAGCAAACTTGCATGGATGATACATCTTAGGATGCATACTAATGGACTTGCTTCAGATGCTGAGTTCGACATACTGTATACAGGGAAATTTTCGCCCCCCCCCCTTTTTATTTTCGCCCCATTTTTGATTGGGCGAATTTAAAAAGGGGCGAACTCGAATTACACAACATAATTTCCTAAAGAGAACTATGAATGGGCAAATTTAAAACGGGGCAAAATTGTTTGCAAGTGCAAATGGGCGAAAATAACCCTGTATACAGTACATTTTCTAGATAATTGACCACGTAAAAGTTATGGGTGCAGGTCTATTACTAAGAAACTATTAAGCTCATATAAACCAAACCTGCACAAATGATGCATCAAAAGATGAAAACTCTCAAATTTGCTTCAGATGCTGGATTTTAGTTACGTTTTCATAATGAAGAACTAGTATGAAGTTTTTATATAAGTCTATTCCAAAGTATAAAATCAAAATTGCATCAATTTTGCCGTTTTGGATGTACACTTTTTGTTAGTTAATTGTGTGACTTTGCCTTACTTTAAGACAACATTCGTTGAGGTGAGCTCTGTAATCTCTGATTACCAATGTTTCTGTCCATCATGTGTAATTCATACAGCACAGACTGCACAGACTGCATGGTTGTAAAGTATGTATGACATGATCCACATTTATATTTTGTAGTCTTTTCTCCTATACACTTTCATAGCTCAGGGTACTCAGTTTTAGGGCGAGTGGTGCCAAGAGATATTTGTTGTCCTCCTGGTATGGCGGCCATACTTGTCACGAAAATCCGAAAATATGGCTCTACATGTATAATGTAAAAAAAAATCCAATTCATTAAATTATATAACTTATATTAATTTAAAAAATATATTTTCAGTGAAAAATTATTCAGATTGTGTTTGTTATTTTTTTTTAAACACAATACTTGGCAATTAGAAACTTTTTCTTAATTAGCTCTGCATTACACTTTTTAAAAGGCGCAAACGAGACGTTGGAAAGTGAATTGGTAGAGTTGGAGGATAATTAGCGTACTCATTCTCTGTTAACCTTTGAAGGGAATAACAGAATTCGAAGAAGGAAAATCCAGAGGATCAATTTACTTCACAACTGCAGATATTAGTGGTGAGTTACAAAAAAAAAATGGAGGCAATCGCTGAATCTGTGAGATATCTGTCTGCAGATGATGCTGTCTTTTTTAAAAAGTTATGTCTTTTTTACTGAAAATTTTGTCAAACTTTGTTATGAGTAAGGATCCAACCAAATTACGTTACATTAAATGATTAAAGATTGAGGCTCAAAACATTCATCCTGTTCACCTACAACAAGGCGGGCAAGGAAAACAGGCTAAACTACCGCTTGGAATGCTTTAAAATATGGCAGTGCTAATGATGCAGAATTAAATGAAACAGATGTGCAAAAAATACAATTAAGTCTTACGTTTTTACATACATGCGCATTTTCAGAGAATCTTTGTTCTTGTATGGAAAAGAGAAGCAGTTAATTCACAGGTAATGTTGATGAGTTGAGATTAAAAGATAAAAACCTCTGGCTGCAAAAAAAATCCAGGCTCTTGAAGAAAAAGAAAAGAAATAAATGAAAATATGAATAGTTTTTTATCTAAGGATCCAAGTGATGAAATTTTGGAAATTCCACAGGGAAAGCCAATAAGAATTTTTTTACTTGACCACCTCTACTCAAAATCCTTGAAAGCCCTTTTAGCTGATGCCCTAATTGCTGAACACACTTTTTCTGCTAGACTTAGATTAAAATTCATTCCATTTTAGGCATACACTTTGAAATATGCTGAGTAAGGAACCCACTCTCATCTTGACCAAGTAAGGTTAAGGATTCTGCAGAGAGTCGCGTTTGAATTGAAATTTTTCATAATTTTACAGGAATGAACTACATAATTCATTTATTTTGTTTATCACTTATCGGAGTTGTTTACTTGAACAAAGATTTTGTTACCATGTTTTGTTTGAAAACAAAAATTCTGTGAAATCTTTCAAGATGCTATATTATAAAATATTTTTTTTATTTTACAGTTTTTCATTTTGCATAATTTATTACATTTTGTTTAAAAAGAAGAAAGAATATTTATAAATAGTTCAGAACATTTCTAAATAACTTTTACAGATTATTCATGAATAGCTCATGAAAATGCATTGAACTTATTAGTATAATTCATGAACTTTTCTTGAAAGTTCATGAATATAATTCATGAACATTTCATGAAAGTTCAAGAATTATTCTTGATTATTTTACAGGCAATTAAAAAATCCAAGTTTATTCATGAACAACAAATTATTCTTGAATATATTTGAAATTGGTTTTCATGAATAAAATCCTTGAAATCATGAGTTTCCAATTTTAACTTCATGGGATCTTTACGAACAATTCATGAGCATATTCAAGAATATAATTCATGAACTTTTCATAAAAGTTCAAGAATTATTGTTGATCATTTCGCAGGGGGCAGACACAACCAACACCATCAAGAAATTCAGAGACGGTAATATTGACACAATGGTGGCCACAAAGGTTGTATTTCATTGGTTATGCGCAAATGTACGAGGGTTGTCCCAAAATTCCATAGAGAGACGTTGTTTTATTGGAATCAACCTCTACACATTATATACGATGTAGTCCACTAATTTCTTATTGTTTATTTCTTTCTTTCTTGTATAAATTTTTCCCCATTCTTTTAAAATGTTCTATATCTACATCACATATCTGATTCTTAGTATGATTCAAAATATAAAGGTTACATTTTTCTTATTTGGTCTTGCAGTGACGGATAAAGAGAGGCTACTCTATTTACTTTTCATTTAATTTGTCTGTTTTGATACAGTTATTGTCTAGATGTAAAATTTGATTATTTAAAACATGCATTCTGAAAGAAAAATTAATGTATCTGTTTATGTTACTCTGAAGACTTTCTTTTTTAACATTTTCTTGAGGGAATTGTCAATTCATTAGGGTTTTGCCAAATGAAATACATTTTGGGGTTGTAGACGTTGACTATTCTCTAATGAGAGAAGTTGATGTCTTGTTTTAATACTCCCCCTCAACTTCTCTACGAAGGGACTAATAAAGGCAGTTCAGAAATCGACTAAATGAAGAATCAAACCGGGTCTCACTTAAATCGATGTTTTAGGCCTGCATGCGTAATCATCGATAAACTCTGGATGCACAGATATTGTTTTTCAATGGAAATTCAATTAAAAATACCCATTCTGCTTACCTTAAACATATTTATCACGGTATTACACTTACTTGCGATATTTGTGTCACGACATTCGTTTAGAATAGCCGATGACTTCCAAATCTTCTTCATACCTATGAATTTTCATAACAACTTAACCATATCCAAGTTATTAGGGGGATCTGCTTTTTCTTGGGGGTCCAAGGTCACTTTTTACTTGGTAAAACACCCAATTTTACGCTAACACCCCATAAATCTACCTGATTCAAGATAATGATTTACCGCCTGTCAATCATTAAAAAAACAATAGCTTCTGATTTGATTGACAGGTCAGCTACCCGTGCTACTTGATAGTCGGAGATGGTGTGTTTTGAAAACTGTTGTGTATGAGTTAATACAAACACGTCTGTCACATTGACTACATCTTATTAAGTGATATACATTAACATGCATTAGCTACAAACTCTAAAAATTCCCAGATTATCAAATAACAAGTTCTACAGAGCCAGCGCTTTCAATATAAACAATCGAGGTTAAAGCTGAACACAACTCTTAAATAGGCATACGCCATTTTCGATAGCATTATCTACGATACATCAATACTAGGGTATACTCGTCGCTTTCGTTACACCTGACTGCTTCATTGTCACGGGTATCGGCGTGGAATGGAGACCCGTGTTCGTTCTGGTTATCTTGCATTACCTTTGTTTATATTTTATTGCAGTTACGTTTATCTGTTTTGTTTGTATACTGCATTGACTTATACGACTATAATTGTACATTCATTTGGTATCTTTCATTCCTGCATAAGACAAAGTATTACGTTATTATTCTCGCTACCGAGTCTAGCATACGTCCGTCTACACCGGTGCCGACTGATTACACTGAACAGTGACCAACTTCTGCCCTATTTATAGGGGTCTGAAGAGTAGCGAGACTCCGGAACAAAAATGGCGGACACAATGCTTTTACGAATCGTGTTCAGCTTTAACGCATTAGGAACTGTCAGAATCAAAAACTGCTCTTAACATTATTATATTTATGTTAAAGATGCATATGTGAACTTTAGAATATAGAAGTTAAGATCAATGAAGATATAATATTTCCTCCCAGCGAATTTATGAAAATAAATCATTTCAAGTATATTTAACACAAAACAAAACACAAAACTATTCTACGTGATTAAAGTTAATAAGATTATGATATTATTATAATGTTTATGTACAAAGTCAACACTCTTCAATGAGTCTTTTGGTTTGTTTTTAACGGATAACGTTTATTTAGCGGATGTTCGGATGTCGCGTTATCTGTCTGTGGGCTGACTGGAGACTCGTTCCTTCCTGGCCCGTTTGGCTCATCAGTTACGGGCTCTTGTTGTTCTGGCACAGGGTAATTTACAGTACATTGTTCATCAGGTTTTGGTTTTGAATCGCGCATTTGATCTACCTGTCTTTTCCATACGCTTCCTTGTTTTGCTGTAACCTCGTAAGATAACTATCTTAGTTAAGATCTAATCTGTCCGTCAACCCATTTATTGTTACTTCTGTAATCTCGCACAATTACATGATCGTTTTCTTTAAATTCTCGGACTGTTCCTTTCTCCTCCACGGCGTTTTTTCATGGTTTTGTCTTCTACGATTTTCTGGTATCGGGTTGCATTAAATGTAGGCATGTCCGCAGATTTCTTCTTTTATAAAATAGTTTTGCTGGTGTCTCATTGGTGATACTATGAGACGCGTTCCTATACAGCAATAAGAAATTTGCAATCTTTTTGTTGATCGATATTTTGTTGTTTTTCATAGATTTCATGCTTCGTTTGAAAGTTTTTACGAATCTGTCGGCTAATCCATTAGTTGCTGGATGATATGGATAGGATTTGAAATGTTTAATTCCGTTTTTCTTTGTAAAATCATCAAATTCACGTGACATAACTGTGGTCCGTTGTCTGAAACGATTTGCTCTGGAATTCCATTTCTTGCGAAAACTGTGCGAAGGATTTCTATGGTTTTAAACGATGTGATTTTATTCATCGGGAAAACTTCAGGCCATTTAGAGTGCGCGTCAACCATGATGAGAAAATTTTTGTCTAAGAATGGTCCCGCGAAGTCAATATGTATCCTCTGCCAGGGTGCTGAAGGCCACTCCCAGGGATGTACGGGTGCTTTGCTTGGATTGTTTTGAATTTTTGCGCATCCAGTGCAAGATTTTGTGATGTTTTCAATATCTTTATCAATCCCAGGCCACCATACGTAACTTCTCGCAATGCCCTTCATTTTCACGACTCCTAGGTGCGACGCATGTAGAGTTTCCAATATTCTATATTACGAAATTTTGTCGGAATGATCACTCGAATTCCCCACATCAAACATGCATGTTGTGAGGTAATTTCATCTCTACGATTGTAGAATTGCATCAAGGATGCGTCCTCTGGTTTTATCCATCCTGATGTCACATGCTGGTATACACGACTCAGCATTGGGTTTCTTTTTGTTTCTATTGCAATTTCTTTTGCGGTCACTGGCAAAATCTCTATTTGCTCAATGTTAAATATTTCCGATGCATCTGGTCCATCGTTGTCATTTGACTTCATAGGGAGTCTCAATAACGCATCGGCATTTGTGTGTTTCTTGGTACTTTTGTACACAATTTCATATGTAAATCCTGACAAAAATACAGCATATCTTTGCAATCTTGAAGCAGACGTTACTGGGATGCTCTTTGAAGGATTAAAGATTGATGTAAGTGGTTGGTGATCCGTAATCAATGTAAACTTTCGTCCAAAGAGATAAGGATAGAATCTCTTAACTTCCCTGTAAATCGCAAGTGCTTCTTTGTCGATTTGTGCGTAGTTTCGCTCTGATTTTGTCAGCGTTTTCGAGATATAAGTTATCGGCCGTTCGCTTCCGTTGTCATACTTGTGTGACAATACAGCTCCTATTCCATAAGGTGAAGCATCACAAGCGAGACGTAGCTCCATTTCGGGGTCATAATGCGCAAGTACGGTATCCGAAGTTATAAGCGTTTTTGCTTTTTCGAATGCTTTCTGTTGCTTTTCTTTCCAAGACCATTTTTGTCCTTTCTCCAACAATTCGTGCAAGGGTTTTAAATTGCTTGCCAGATTTGGTAAGAATCTGTTGTAGTAGTTTACAATACTTAGAAATGATCTTAGTTGCCTGATATTTTCAGGAGCTGGCGTTCTTAATACTGCGTCGATTTTGTCTTAAGTTTTCCAGATTCCCTCTTTTGTGACTTCATGTCCACAATACTTAACACTGTCTTTGAAAAATCACATTTTTCAAGGTTCGCTCGCAGTCCAAAATTTTGGAGGCGTTGAGGAACACTATCTAAATTTCTCAATTTTTCGTTTTCGGTTTTACCTGTGACAATCATGTCGTCCAAGATACAGTGAACGCCTGGTATTCCTTGGAGAACCTGGTTCATTGTTCTTTGCCTAATTGAGGGCGCTTATGTTACTCCATACAATAATCTGTTGTAGCGATATAGAAAGGTGTTGATTGTGAGGTAAGTTTTTGACTTTTCCTCCATTTCCATTCCCCACGACAAATTAAAAATCCAGGCTTTTTGATATCATTGACAGCTGCTTCTTCAATAAAACTGGAACTCGTTAATCTACTTACCTCGTCATTGGTCATTTGCAAAATTATTTTGTTAAAACAGATTCTGATTGCACACATAAGTACTCTGAAGTTGACATCAAGAAGATGCTTGAGTTTCTGATTGACAATATCTATGTGGTTTTTGGAGACCAGGTATTCCAACAATTTATTGGAATTCCCATGGGTACAAATTGCGCTCCGTTATTAGCAGACTTATTTTTATATTCATATGAAGCAGAATTTATGCAAAATCTTATGTGTGAAAAGAGGAAAACACTTGCTGTGGCCTTCAACTCGATATTTAAATATCGACGACGTATTTTCAATTAATAATGATAATTTCCATTCCTACGTCGATACGATATATCCTGGTGAGCTTGAGATAAAAGATACCACAGAGTCCGACACTTCTGTTTCATTCTTGGATATTTTACTTGAAAAAGACACTAATGCAGCAATATACCTTCATCATCTGCATACGGAGTATGTATATCTAAGTTGATTCGATATGCAAGAGCATGCCCTACGTATGAACAATTTCTTAAACGAGGTAAATTATTGACAAGCAAGTTGATGAATCAAGAATATCCACAGTCTCGTTTAAAGTCATCATTTCGTAAGTTCTATGGTCGATACAATGACCTTGTCAGCAAATACAATTATTCATTGAGTCAAATGCTGACTGACGTTTTTCATACTAATTGTTAGTCCATTATTTATACACTGAATTGACAACGGATTTTTTCCGTTATTTCCTGATCATGACAACGAGCACACGGCGGGTGTGACCGGTTGGCAGGGAATGCTCACTCCTCCATGGCACCTGATCCCACCTCTGATGTTTCGGACGTCCGTGTTTGCTCTGCTCTTATTTTGTATATTGTTTAATGGACTTTGAGATTGAATACTGTTCGTTATCTCCATATCCTTCTTCCATGTGAAGATAAGCTTGTCTCAAGTCAATTTTTGAGAAATGTTCTCCTTGAGACAGTGATGCAAAATATCCTCAATGTTTGGTAAGGGATATTGATCCACATTCAGCTAAGGATTGATTGTGACTTTAAAGTCACCGCATATCGTAACTTTACCATTTTTCTTGGGCACCGCGACAATCGGAGTTGCCCATTCACTTGTGTCCACTTTTTCCAGAATTCCCATATTTTCAAGATTTTCTAGCTCTCATTCAATTTTGGGTTTCATTGCGAACGGAACTGGTCGTGCTTTGCAGAAGATTGGCTTAGCATCCTCGTTTAAATGGAGATTAGCTTTAATTCCTTCAACTTTACCAATTCCATCTGAAAGCACTGTACTATACATTTGTAACACAGCTTGCACTTTGCTTTTATTTTCACTTTTCATTGTAGTGACACTCATAACACTTTTGACACTTTTCCAGTCAAGTTTTATTTGCTTTAGTCATGACCTTCCAAATAAGGTTGTTGATCCATTTTTCACCATGTAGAGCTCACAAGCGACACTTTGACCGTTGTGTTCCGCCTTTACATCTAGAACTCCTACTGGTTTTAATTTTTCTCCTGAGTAAGTCCGGAGTTTGATATATTGCTCGGCTTCAATGGCTGCTTTCCGAATATTTCTCGGAATTTCTCCTCGGATATCACGGGTACGGCTGATCCGGTATCTAATTCAATTTGAATATCCTTTCCATTTACTCTGACATTTACGAGTTTCGGACTATCATCAGGTTTGATGACGGAATTTATGCTTAATTTTTCTATCCCGCATGAGGAATCGCTGTCATCACTTTCTGTTTGGTCAACGTTTCTTACATATTTCTTCTGTTTGAATGTTTTGGCTTTTTTTCGTCATACAGGCTCGTTTGATATGACCCTTTTTCCCGCATTTTCGGCAGATGACTTCCTTAAAGTAACAGTCGGCTGCATGATTTTTACCATTGCATTTGCTAGGCTGTTGTGTCTCAGTCTTTTGTTTATAATTTCGATGATGGTTCAATTTGTTGACACTTACTTGCTTGTCTCTGAGTTCATGTGCATCCTTTGATGCAGTTTCCATGGCCACTGATATCTCTATGGCTTTCTGTAGTGTGAGTGTTGTTTTGGATAACAATTGTCTCTGAATTTGCTCATTATTTCAGTCCACACACTATTCTATCGCGGAGGGTGTCATTTAGATTGTCCCCGAACTCACAATGTTCAGTCAGTTTCCGAAGTTTTGCAACGTATTCATTTACCGATTCGCCGTCCATTTGTTGCCGCCGATTGAATCTGAACCTTTCTGCAAGTACAGATGTTTTGGAGATAGATGGTCCTTCAACAATTTTACAATGTCCGGAAAGTTTTTATCCGCCGGTTTTTCTGGACTGGTGAGATCACGTAACAATGAATATGTTTTACCTCCGATATGGCATAAAAGTGCTGGAACTTTCATATTGTTTTTGACTTTGTTTGCCTTGAAATACTGTTCAGTCTCTCAACATATGAAGTCCATGTTTCAATACTGTCGTCGAACGGTTCGATTTTTCATATGTAGCCTGCCATTATGATGTATCGACTGTTAATCATAGAAACTTTGCAGTTTCAAACGAAAATTTCCACGTCAGTTGTATTTTAAAACATCCTCGTCGCTAATTTGTTGTATATGAGTAAATACAAACACGTCTGTTCACATTGACTACATTTTATTAAGTGATATACATTAACATACGGAAGCCCAATAGTGCAAACCAAAAAAATATAAAGAAAAACGAAATTAATATATAAAGAAAAACGAAATTATTAAATAAAGAAAAACGAAATTAATATATAAAGAAAAACGAAACTATTAAATAAAGAAAAACGAAATTGATATATAAAGAAAAACGAAATTATTAAATAAAGAAAAACGAAATAAAAGAAAAACGGAATTAATATATAAATGCAAACGAAATTATTCAATGAAGAAAAACGGAATTAATATATAAAGAAAAACGAAATTATTAAAAGTAGAAAAGCTTAAACTAAAATACGGAAATTATTGAGGTGCACGGTAAGGGTCTGAACCCATAAATCATTAGTGCACCGCGTCTGATAGACCTGATTTTGTTTCGGCAATAAACAAGCTTGTCTTTTTACCGTCCGCCCAGATAATATCAAAAACAAAGTAAAACTCAAAGCTTTTTATTAAGATGCCTTTCATTTTTCATGTATTTAACTTAACCGGATATATCGGAAATAACTTTTAAAATTTAATTAAAAATCTTGGTTTGGTCGGGATGTTCTTTTCGATAATGCAAAAAAGAAAACTAAAAGAGTAGTATAAACGGCCTAGATGGGTGGGTCAACTGAGTGCACTTTTTATGCAAATGAGGTCAAAAATGCTGGATTCTGATTGGCTGGGGGGATAGGGAGGTCAAATAGTGCATTTTTAGGGGCTGGGGGAATAGGGAGGTCAACTGAGTACAGCCCTAACCCTAACCCTAACCCCTAACCCTAACCCTATCCCTAACCCTAACCTGAACCCTGGGGCTAGGCGGTTCAACTCAGTACAGCCCTAACCCTAACCCCTAACCCTTACCCTAACCCTTCCCTGGGGTGGGGCTAGGCGGTTCAACTCAGTACAGGGCTTGGGTAGGGCTAGGGGGGTCAATTCAGTACAGCCCCCTAAATACGGCCCTTACACTGTACTAGCTTTTTTTTTACTATACGCTGCTACTACGATTTGGCAGCGAGTCAAGAATGTGATTATGACGTCACGTTTTCATTCACAGTCTAGCCTAGCCGGTTCAAACTGGATTTTCCGAAAATGAATAACAACACAATACAGACAATAACAGATTTTATTCAGAATACATACTTAAATTACTTTTTTTTTTCTGATGATAATCTGTCCTCAATCACTCTGTTAAACACCACAACTTCTTACTGTTCCATCATGTCTTTAATCTGGGTAAGGCGGATGCGACAATAAAGATACTGTGTATAAGTATCTTCTTCTTTCTTGGTCCTCATTAATTCTTCAATGCACTCTTCTAAATTCATGTACCAGAGACCTTTATCCAGAGTTCCAAGATCATTTTGGATCTCCCAATTGTATTGCTGATAATGGTGCTTGGTTTTCGCCCTCACTCTAGATCCTGTTAGGGGGCATGGGATTTTCACTCTTTTTTCCAACCACATTATTTTTTCTGGAAAGATTTTTACAAGAAATCCCTGGTTAGCCAATGAATCTTTCCTGAAATCCTTCATGAATTGTCCTGGATGATTTTCAAAGTAATCCATGACCACTCCCAGTTTAGTTTTCATCCAAGATCCACTCTTGTCAGTATAATCCTCAAGAAACCAGCGATACCTTGCTTCCATGACTCTATTGGACCACTGAACTTGTTTAAGTCTGTCGAGTTCCAAGTACTGACGCAGAGTGATCGTCTATGTCCAGGACAGGTCTATATAGCATGGGTTTGTTTAGGGTCGTGTGCAAAAATAGGTTAGACTTACGTTCTGATCGTACTGTGTACGATTTTGTACACTGTCTAGTCAGCGAGCTACCTATGCATTGTGACGTCATCTACTGTATGAATATGGCTTTTCTCCGACTTACGGCTCATTTTACAGTCAGATCCATCAGCTGTTGACATGGATTCTACTAAAGAAAAACAGTTACATGCTCAACGATTATTGAAAGGGAAAAGAAGGGAGAGAGAATTAGATCGAATTCTTTATGAGAAAAGAGAGCAAGAATTAGAGCTCCGGAAAAAAAAATGCAGAAATATTAAAGAGAAGAGCTCTACTAGAACAACAACAAAGACAACGACAGCATCAACAAAGGACTAGGGTCCACGAGTGACCAAAATCATCTATCCATTCACCACCCAAACCCAAGGCAATTTCCAAGAATTATCAGGTGAGACTTAATAAAACTAAACAATCCAGGAAATTTAAAGACAAGGAAAATATCTATACAGTCAATTTCAAAGAATTTCCAGAGGAGGAAAACAGGATTCGTTCGTCGATTATTCAGAGACATCTTACAAACGGTCAAATCGGAAATGCAGTGTAATCCTAACGAATATCTACGCCTGAACCTACGCAACGACTCTCTGGACTCAGATATTTGGTACGAGTTTACGCAATGTAAACATTTGAACGAGGACCTCATTTTAGATAAAATAGAAGCCGTGCAACAATCCAAAAAGGAGTTCAAACTGGGCAATGGCTCGATGGAATTCGATCTGTTTCACGTCAAGAATCCTGAGGGGAGTGGTGGAAACAGAACCAAACATCTACAAGTGAATAAGGAGAGTTTCAAGAGCAATAAAAGAGCCATCGTTCGGATCGTCAATCCCTGGGATAAGTGTTGTTTAGCTAGAGCCATCGTCGTCACCCGATTACACAGTCAGAAACTGGAACACCCAGACCCGAATGGAAAAAACGATTGCTAGCTATGCAGAAAGGAGATAGGCAATCCTTGGACCAGAAACGAGAAGCCTTAGCCCTCATGGAACAGGCAGAGTGTGATATCAATCACTCTTGTGGACCCCGAGAATTGGTGAACTTACAACAGGTGTTAGTCCCTCGCTATCGACTGAAAATATTTCAGTTCAAGTCTACTTCGACTAAACTCTGTTTAGAGCCTATTTACAAAGGCTGGGGAGATGGAACTTATTTGAACATTTTGTTAGACAAAGAGCATTGCGATGCCATCATATCCATGCCGAGAGTAACGGGAAACCAATATATCTGTGATCATTGTGATGTGGGGAACAGGACTGTCACAGGACATCGGTCCTAGTGCCCTTACCGGTGTAATTTTTGTTTAGGAGACACCCCATGCCCCAAATACAGGAGCCGCATTCAATGTTAGCAATGCCAGGGATTTTTTTAAGAACAGGACCTGCTACGAAAATCATTTAAGACCCCACAGTAAGAAAACGACCACCAGTGTATGCAGTTTAATGGGGCGATGCGAGAAGTGTCAGTCTTGGATGCCTTAGAAATTATTTCCTCGTCACCAGTGCGGAGGACAGAAACAGTGTAAGATCTGTAAGAAGATCGTCGATGCCGATCACCAGTGCTACGTTCAACAGAAGCCCGAGAAGAAGAAGAAGGGGAAAGACACCTTACAGTTTTACATCTATTTCGATTTCGAATGCAATCAGGAAACCGGCATCCACATCCCTAATCTGTGTGTGGCACACCGCGTCTGTAAACATTGCAGTCACTTACCCATAGACCGACCCTGTCCTCAATGTCAACACATGGGACCCCGTCAGCACATATTTAAAGGACCAGAAACCTTAAAGAAGTTCATGGACTGGTTATTACAACCGACTACAGGTATTAAGAATTCCACTTTAGTACACGACGAGGCCATCGTCATCGCCCATAACTTCAAGGGATACGACGGACAGTTCATTTTGAATCACCCGGTGCATTCCTCTTGCCTGAAACCTAACGTCATCATGAACGGCAGTAAGATCTTGTACATGGAAATTTGCGTATTGAAATTCATCGACTCGTATAATTTCTTACCGTTTGCTTTGGCCAAGATGCCCTCGGCTTTTGGATTCACCGAATTGAAGAAAGGATATTTCCCCCACTTTTTTAATACGGAACAGAACCAAAATTACGTGGGGCCTTATCCACCGGCAGATGACTACAAACCGGACGAAATGTCTATCAGCGGACGAAAGGCTTTTTTTCGAATGGTACGAACAACAGACCGGAAAACAGTTTGATTTCCAGAAGGAGTTTGTAGAGTATTGTATCTCGGAAGTCGACATTTTACGACGATGCTGTACACAGTTTAGAACCACCCTCAAGACTTTGGTCAAAGTGGACCCTTTACAGGAATCCATAACTTTTGCCAGTGCTGCCAATTTAGCCTACCGTCGAATATTCATGCCTAAAGAGACAATTACCATCATTCCGAACCTGGGGTATCAATCGGCACGACAATATTCGGCCAAAGCCTGTCGGTGGCTCACCTGGATCAGTCAACAGACCGGATGTTACATACAGTACCGACCAGACCCAACCTGACACTAAGCAGTCCCAGAGCAGTCCCGGGGACTGCTTTCTGGGCAGTCCCAAAGCAGTCCCACAGCGGTCCCACAGCAGTCCCACAGCAGTTCCAGAGCTGTCCCAGCAGTCCCAGCGGTCCCAGAGAGCAGTCTCAGCAGTCCCAGAAAGCAGTCCCAGTGGGCGGGGTTTATTAATTTAATGGGCGGAGCTAACTCAGAAATGAGATTTGCAATAAACAATGGAACTATAAAAGGCAGTAGAAATCCTTACATGTATGCGGTCATTTATGAATAGTACGCGCATGGAAACAAATTAAAATAATATTTATTGAAAGAAGAAGGCTTTAACATGTGCATGTATGAATTAAAATGAACATGAATATTTAATCACAATTATCGGGTATATCAATTATTCAATTTCTTAATTTTCTGTGATTGATACTGTTTCCCATACCGGTATTTATTTTTTATACAGAAAATTAGACGTGAATTAATTATTTTCCACCAGTAAGAATTAGGTTTAAATAGATATTATCGTTATATGGCCAATTTCCATACTATCGGAATATTCAAAAGGAATCTTCTTAAGTAAAGGGGCTTTTGGAAAATTCTTTGTAAAATTTTGCCAAGTATTATTTTTCAGTCATGATCATTTTTACTGACATGTCAATTTAATTATTGCTAATTTCTCTATCTTTAAAATACTGAATTTTAAGTGCTTCACTTGTAAATATTAGAATGTACATCTGTAAATCTGGGTGCCACCACAATTTTATTTGTGCATTACATACCGGTAAATTGAAATTAGGGTCATTGTTGACCAGCATGTTCAATGATGTGAAACGCTGATACGTATACCCAAATAACATGCACTGATTTTCTGCCCTAATGCGATTGAAACCGCGGGTGTTGATACCATTTTATAAACATTAATCGGCCAGGTAAACACAAGCAAAACAAAAAAGAAATAAATCACAATTCCCGGTATTTTCAACTGTTTATTTATAAAATAAATGTACCCTTTTGATAATTTGTTTATAAATTAAAAACTACCGGTTATTCATTTATAAATTTTCCAATGATTATTCACATTGTTTCACATGTACATTGTTTACGTTAGGAAGGAATGGTAGCATAACTTTATTTCATGGTCATTTAATAAATTGTTAGACTTTATTTGGACGTTGCATGGAATACTTTTTTAGCATTGTACTCATAAAACATGTAGCTTTTCAATCAAAAATCTTATATCTAACTGTAATGATTATTTTTAAATAGTGCCAATTAATGCAAATTTTGAGTGCACATAATTTTACATTAAATAAAAAAAAGCCTACATGTAGATATTTTTTTTCATTAACCTGTAGTTTATCTTTAGGTATAAAAAATCTTCTCCTGACTTCCTTTTGGAACAACTTTATTTAAAAAAATATTCTAAACTAAATTTGTGTAAATATACAGTCTCTGAAAATATTAATTAACTATGATAATCTCTTTTTATCAAAAGATTGTAAGAATCCTTGCTTTATTATTAGTTTAAACTCCTCTCTGCTGCTAGTAAACAAAACAACTGGGAGTCTGCAAATTCAGAATACACAAGGGGGCGGAGCTATAATGTCACTCAGAGTCTTTTTCACACATGAGTGAACAAAGCAGTCCCAGAAAGCAGTCCCAGGGATAGCTGGGACTGCTAGTTCTGCTTTTTAGAGCAGTCCCATAGCGGTCCCGGAGCAGTCCCACAGCGGTCCCAGAGCAGTCCCAGAGCGGTCCCAAAGCAGTCCCGGGGACTGCTTTCTGGGACTGCTTGGGTGTCAGGTTGGGTCTGGTCGGTACTGTACGTCATGCCAGAAACGGGGGCGAAGTCCAGATCGGAAATTATACCGTCTACGGATACCAGGAAGCGACTCGTACCGTCTACAAATTTTACGGGTGCTATTGGCACGGATGCCCCACCTGCTATCCCACTTTACAGACCGAAACTCATTCTCACCGGACCCAATTTCCTTACCAGGATTTACACGATGAAACCCTCAGAAGGAGTTTGGCCTTGGAGGACATGGGGTACACCGTCCGTAGTATTTGGGAGCACGATTTCGATCAGCAAGTGCAACGAGATGTGAGTTTACAACATTTTGTACGAGACCTGGACATTCCCGATCCTTTGAACCCCCGAGACGCCTTGTACGGAGGCCAAACCAATGAGACCCGATTATATTGTGAGGAAGGGGACATGAGATACGTGGACGTTTGTTCCCTATACCATTACGTGTTGAAACACAGACATTTTCCTGTGGGACATCTCGAGATCATCACAGACGAGTTCAAGGACGTGAGAAGATATTTCGGTCTCATTCACTGTCGGGTCTTACCACCCCGAGGCCTCTATCAGCCCGTATTACCTTATCGGACGGGAGGCAAGTTATTATTTCCCTTATGTCGAACGTGTGCCGAACAAAAGGATTCTACTTCTCAACATCGATGTCAACACACCGATCAGCAACGCAGTCTCACGGGCAGCTGGGTGACAACCAAATTACATAAAGCCCTGGACATGGAATATAGCTTAGAGCGAAAACATGAAGTATGGCATTTTAAAGAAAGCAGACAAGATTTATTCAGACCATACATCGATACCTTCCTCAAGATCAAACAGGAAGCGTCCGGATTTGCCCCCGACTGTGAGACCTCAGAACAAGAACAAGATTACATTCGACAAGTCTTAGATAAAGAAGGCATCATGATGGACAGGATCAGTATCGAGAAGAGTCCAGTGGGAAGAGCCATCGCTAAACTATTTTTAAATTGTCTGTGGGGAAAATTTGCTCAACGCTTGTTATTACCCAAAACCAGATACTTGGACGAAGAAGAGGAATTACAGCAACTCTTACAAGATTCGACTCTCAACATCAAGGGCATGCAACTCTTGGACAATAAAGAGAACCCCAGAGAGGACAAGATGCTAGTGAATTATCAAAACAAATAGGAATTCGTAGAAGAGTGTCCCTTTGGAAACGTGTTCCTGGCTTGTTTTACCACCGCTCATGCCCGCTTACACCTCTACGAGACTTTACAACCTTTAGGAGATCGGGTCCTTTAATTCGATACGGACAGTATCATTTACCAACATCGGGAAGGAGCCTTTAATCCTACCTTGGGCAATAGTTTAGGAGAATGGACCGACGAATTAGACGGGGATGACATCACCAAATTCATGTCGGCAGGCCCTAAAAATTATGGTTACCGGACCTCCAAAGGAACTGAGATCCATAAAGTCAAAGGAATCAATCTCAACTATCGAACCTCTCAGATTGTGACCCTAGAGACTTTAGAAAAAATGCTCAAGGGAGAAATAGAGGATGTCACAGTACCTTATCCCAGCAAAATCCAGAGGACCCGTGATCATGACGTCGTGACACAACCTTTAGAGAAAAAAGTATAGAATTGCGTATGATAAGAGACAATTGTTAGCCTCTTATAAAACTTTACCTTATGGTTATTGATGGTTCAATGTTGACATTGAATAAAAATTGAATTGTTGTTTTGTGTGTTATTCTTCTTCATTCTCTCTATAAAAGGTATTCTAATTCAAAATCAAAGGTCATTTCTAATCATGAGTAGTCGCGAGCCAGACTAACCCATGCGTTATCCCCAGTATGCGCAGCTCTCAAAGAGAGAAGCCACTTTTGAGCAGGGATGGCCAGAACCTCTCTTAGGAAAAATACCAGACATAGCTCGAGCCGGGTTTTACTACAGGGTAGTGAAAGATAACGCTACCTGTTTTCATTGTAGAATGACTTTAACTAATTGGGATCTTGAGGACAATCCTTATGCAGAACATGCTTATTGGAATCCGAATTGTCCTTACATCAATCAGTATAAGGGACGAAGCTAGGTGATGGGTATATTTGTCAGGTTCTTAGAGAAGCAGGGATAAAACCTTTAATTGAGATCAAACCTCTACTGAACCCAGAACCAGACGTCCAGGCTCGAGGAAAATGTCACATTTGTTTAGACCAGGAGTTACAAATCGTTTTTCTAATTGTGGACACGTATGCTGCTGTGCCTTGTGTGCTCCTTCCATCTGTCGAGGTCAGATTCAACAGCCCAAACGCATATTTCTGTGTTAACTATAAATACGACCCTGAACCCCCCTCTTCCTTCATTGATCAACATGTATTCATAGGAGACACCCCTCCCCTCTTTTCAATTGAAACACGAATTTACCATGGTGGTCGCTGGACCCTCGAAATCTGGCAAAACAGAATTCGTCAAGAAATTAGTGAACAATTAACATCACCCCCATACCCGAAAAAATCGTCTGGTGTTATCGGGAATGGCAACCCACTTACACTTCTTTAAAAGGTAAAGTGTCTTTCATCCGAAATATTCCAGAAGACGACGAGAAATTAGTAGCCAATTTGACGACATGATGGGAGGAAAAGCCATCGGATCTATTGTGGATTGGTTTACCCGCAAAGCGCATCATCGGAATACCAGTGTGATTTACATCACTAAGAATTTATTTGATCGAGCCGTCTCTCATCGCACCATTAGTTTGATTGATTGATTGATTGTATATTGTTTAACGTCCCTCTTGAGAATTTTTCACTCATATGGAGACGTCACCGTATGCCGGTGAAGGGCTTCAAATTTAGACCTATACTCGGCACTCAGGGCCATTGAGCAGTGAGGGTTCTTTATCGTGCCAGCGCCTACCGTGACACGGGACCTACGTTTTTAAGGTCATATCCGAAAGACCCGTGACTTTCACTTCTGATGCCGAGCGCTTGGCGAAGGAACAGTCGCTACCTATTTTTACGTCTTAGGTTTGACGCGGCGCCGAGAACGAGAATCGAACCCGGGCCTCCCGATCACGAAGCGAACGCTCTACCACTAGGCTTTATTTAGTCTTATTCAAAAATCCCAGAGACAAATCTCAGATCAGTGTGTTGAGTCGTCAGCTAGCCTTGCCTCATTTGATGTCAGCTTATCAAGAAGCCACCCAGGTACCTCACGGATATGGGGTCATAATTCTGCGGAATCTCAATTTCTGTTTAATCCGTGGGTAGAAAATTATATGGATTTTCTAGACTGATGCTATATGCCTTACATTTATATTAAGTATGCTTGGACAAATTTCCGCAGAAAATGTATGGCTGCGTACAAAGCGTAAATTAATACCACCCGGGAAAAGTACTTCTACAGTAATAAACAAGAGGCCCATGGGCCACATCACTCACCTGAGCACTGTGGCTATGAAAAAGTAGAAATTGCTTAATTATTGATAAGTTTAAATTCAAAAGTAGTCCCATGACCAATCATGTCTTTGCTATTTTTGAGAAGATGATTTTAAAAGCTTTTTGCTATATATGTCTATGTAAAACTTTGGTCACAGCCGGAGGGACGGGGACGCCGTGTGTTTATCACACCTTTTAAATTATTTAGTTCTGACCACATCAAGTGTATTTAATCACTCAAATGATACCCAGAAAACTCATCTTCCAGGTTTCACCACAACACTGATTACAAATTTACTTCCTAAATTATCCTTTTTCAGAAATAATAAAAAAGCATATACATGTGTCCCTAAATTATATATATATATATTTTTTTTTTTTACAAAAGCACAACTTAAGGTCACACAATTTCGCATAAGTATCGCCTTCTAGAGACGGGGGGTGGTGTCAAACATAATATGGCTTGAAAGAGGATTGATATTTTTTAAAATTTCATTTTATTTAGTACATTATCTTTTTTTTTCAAACACTAATAAGGTTGTTTCCTGTAGATTATGATTTTTTTTTTTAAATTTACTACAACGTATACATTTTGCAGACTTCTAACGAACTTTTAGCCAGCTAATTCGCATTGCTTTCTAGAGAGGGGATGGGCCGGGGGTACAGTGTAACAAACCTTATAATATCTTTCTTTTTTCTCAATTTTTTTTTTCATTTTTCATAAGATGTATTTCAGAATGAAGTAATATTTATACTGCAGTTTACACATTCTATTTGCAAGAAATTCGGCTAGCGATTTTTGTATGCAGCGTGAAAGTTGATCACAGTTTTATTAGTAAGATTACCATCTCTGTCTGTTCAGTAGAAATCTTCATGTTTACCCGCATGTAATATGTTTATCCATACTTTACATGATTACAGATTTTCAGTGTATGTATAACTGCACCAATGATTCGCATATAGAAAAAATCTTAACGGAATTAATGTGAGAGTCTAATACCGTTCTTTTTTAAAATTTAACTCTAGACAGTTTATATATGTTTTAAAATTATTACAAAATAATTCATCACGCATCTTATATGTACTACATATGAATGCATACTTACGACAAAAACGATCTTGTATCCGATAAGATTTAAGAATTTAAATGTAATTGAGCAAAATCAAAATCAAAAGTAGAGACAACCAGGGAATTAATTCATGAAAGCGTGTTATATCTTAGTGGTATTCTAGTCTATTGAACCTATTTTATGTCAAATATAATTATAGGATTATGAAACATGAATGTACATGTACACATTTAAAGAGGGTTCTTTTTCCCTGGGCACGAGCACGATTATATTGAATTTTGGGAATCTTATAATATTAGCTTGAATACCTGTATAGTTAAATTACGAATATTTAAATACAATATTTCAAAAGAAAATTGATTTAATTTGCTAATATATAGAAAATGAAAGACTTCGAAGCTGCAGACATTGTTCGAGGTCCACTGTGCCCCGTACGTGTTTTGCGGGAAAAACTTGTGGCCTATACTGTACCTTTGACCACAAACACACGAAGTTGATCTAATTTATAGCAAATAAGGAATCGTCTCACACTCTGTCTACTTGTTTTAAAGTTGCAGTTTGCTTCGAGTAGTTTCCTTATATTTACAGTTGAAGGTCCAGACGCATGATACTTGATAATGGTATTTCGAACAGGCAGACACAACCTCCGTCCTCCTTTCACAGGCGCCGTAGCGAGAAATAAAGCAAAATGACTTATTTGGTGATTACACGATTCAAAAAATCATTGGGGGCGTGGTTTGCATAATTAACCAAAGAACGGTTCGGTTCGTTTCTTTCACGGAACGGTACGCTTTGTGGACGGTACGGTACGCTTTGTGAACAGAACGGTTCGCTTTGTGGACGGAACGGTACGCTTTGTGCACGGAACGGTTCGCTTTGTGGACGGTACGGTACGCTATGTTCACGGAACGGTTCGCTTTGTGCACGGAACGGTACGCTTTGTTCACGGTACGGTACGCTTTCTGCACGGAACGGTACAGTTCGTTTCTGAGGTGTAGTAGCACGGTTTAGGGTCTGTACCTATATTTTGACTTTAGATTGAATTCGCCAATTTCACACTTGCAAAGTTGTGGGCATCACGATGTCGATCACCGCTCCGGCTACTTTCGTTATTTCTAACCAATGAAAATTGTCCTTACTTTTTTGGAATACTGTTGCGTCATATTACCCATTATGCAATATTATTGCACGCACCATTAAAATGTAGAACACACATCACAATAATTCGAACATACATCACAAGATTATCGAACATATATCAAAAGATTTCGAATATACATCACAAGATTTCGAACATACATCACAAGATTATAGAATATACATCACAATATTTCGAATATACATCACAAGATTTCGAACATAAATCACAGGATTATAGAATATAAATTACAAAATTTCGAATATACATCACAAGATTTCGAACATACATTACAAGATTACAGAATATACATCACAAGATATTGAACATACATCACGAGATTTTGAATATACATCACAAGATTTTGAATATACATCACAAGATATTGAACATACATCACAAGATTTTGAATATACATCACAAGATTTCGAACATACATCACAAGATTTCGAACATATATCACAAGATTTTGAATATACATCACAAGATTATCGAATATATCAACGTTTGACATGCCATACAAATGTAACTGTTATAATTGTTATTTTATACATCCGTAAACAAAACAATTTACTTGTCATGTCATTCCAAATAAATAAATTACTTACTTGCTTATAACCTATTATTGGATTCATTTAGACCATGGATGGGGGAATTGAAAAAAGTAATTGCAATTGGCGTAATTAATAATTATTACATTTTTCAAAGTAATTGGAAGTAGAAGTAATCTGTATTAGATCGAACATTCAATTTCAAGTCATTGAATGTATCTAAATACATTTCAAAAATGTCATGCATTTTCAATTACTTTTCAATAAAATTTCAATTACCTTTTTCAAAATGAAAGTTTATAAGAAAAAAAGGTGTCTTATACTGATACACAGTTTTTATACTGGTGGGTTTATACTGCCTATTCCCACTTTTTAAAAATATCAGTTCTACATATTTCCACTTGCAAATAACAATAATGATTGCTAAGATAGTAAATTTGTTTTTAAAGTAATTAGACTAACTACATCCTCTTTAGATTTACCTGTATTCTAATCATTTTAAGATTGAAAAATGACTGGATTTGGGATAAATATTATTTATTTCCTTCAAAAATAAAAATTTGAGAAAGTAACAAAAAAGATCTTGCCATACACCATACTGGTGTTGCATGATTTTGTGTTTGTACAATGATTTGACGTCTCATAATGTTTAATTTGTTTATACAGTGTGTCACACTGCACAAGGCATTAGGTAAAGGTCTAATTTTGTCCAGGTATGAACCCCTCTCTCATACCCAAGAACAAAAACACTGAATGAAATACGTGATTGAAAAAATCTTATTTAAAAAAATATTTATGTAACGGTTGATTTTGCGCATAAATAAAGAACGCGAAGCGCGCACCATAGTTTATTTACCAACAGTCTATTTATAGAGTTTCTGTCCTTGCGCCAGGTATTTGATTTTATTTAGAGATTATATTATTAAAAACTTTATAAAAATTCTATGTGAATAATAATTTAGTTGTTATCTATTTTTTATTAATTTTCAGTGCAGTGATTTGAATTTATAAAATTATTATTTTGTTGAGTAAATCTCTAAGATTTAAACTGGTTCGTCAAGCTAGTTATCTATTTATACTCACTGTGCTGACGCCCCTGTTTATGAACGGAACGTGTTCGAGATAGAGAGTTTGAGAGTGATGCGTGTTACGGTAAGAAAGTTGTTTATCTTGTGTTTTATTAAACTTGAATTATACTAGATATTATATTCTTTCATCGTTTATATAATAAATACCGTATATTGTTTATTTTAATGTAGAGACCACACACGCAGTGTATCATAACTTTTCATGTGTGAGTTAACGGGTGTGGCATCGCCATATTTTGGTGGTACGTGTTCAGTTGAATTTAATTTCATATACTGATTAATTCCTTTATTTTTGTTTGTGTGTTCTATTGGTAATGTGTGTATATGTTTTGTTTGTTTGTAGCTCATTGCCAATTTGATATTTAATTAAAAATAAAGAACCTAAAAGAACTTGACTTGAGTCGTTACTAATGGCGTCGTGGACATACAATTAAAAAAAATCTTTTGGCAATGAGTTACTTATAGGCCCACACTCGATGACAACTTCGGAATTCTGAAGTGCCTTTTGCCTTTGTCGACGTTTAACAGACTACAGTGCCATTCGATTGACGTTTCTGATGTCACGAGTTCAACTACCAGTTAACGAGCGCATTCGCCAAAGACAGTTTGGTTTATGATCAACGGCAACGCAACGGACATCCGAGTGTACCCAACGCCCATTGAGGTGACAAAAAAAACTTCACCTGTTTATAACTGTGCACTTAAACAATAAGAATTGTGTAATTATATCTGTGCATTAGTGTATTAATCCACTCTTTCAAAAATGTCTACTAAGAGGGAAATGAAAGAACTTCTTGAACTTGAAAAAGAAAAATCATAACAGTTAGAGAGTGAAATAGCAACACTTCACCAGAGGTTGAAGAAAACTGAGAGTGCTCTGAGTTTAAAAGAAATAGAAATGAAATATGAAAATGAACCAAAACCAAATAAAACTGTCTATGTTGCAAGAGAGAACAAGATTGCAAGATTGTGTGGTAGGCCTGTAAAAGAGAGTGACCCCGATGTAGCAGAATGGTTAGATGATGCTAGGCAACATTTAAAAGTTATTGATGATGAAGATGCAAAGATAGATTTTTGATGGACAATTTAGGAGGTCAGGCAAAAGATGAAATAAGATTAAGACCTAGAATGGAAAGAAATACATCTGACAAAATTTTAGATATCATTAAAGATGTTTTTGCAAGTACAGACACTTTAGGCACGTTGTAACAGCAATTCTATCAAAGAGATCAGAAACATGGCGAGTCGTTACAAAATTACTCTTAAGCATTAATGAAATTACTCGACAAGATCGTGGCAAAAGATTAGAAAGCTGTAAGCGATTTCGATGAGATGTTAAAAGAGCGGTTTGTTGAAGGGATTCGCGATTCATCTCTCCGAAGAGAGATCAGACGTTTTTCGTTCGAACAGAAATCTCTGCCTTTCGGTGAATTTATACAAAAAGTGTTACGATGGTCTGAAGATTACAAAAGTGAGCCACTAGGTAAGTCATGCTCAGTACATGAACCTAGCATTCAAGAGAGTATGAATACAAAGGTTACAAAATCACATGATGATGGTCAGTTATCAGAGATTCTTGATATTCGTAAATTGCAACAAAAGCAAATTGATGCAAATCAAAAAGAGTTAAAGAAATTATCAGAAGAGGTTATGAGAAAAGTAAATCCACAGTTTGAAACCACACCCTTGCAAGGAAGACAATTTCCTAAAGTCAAACAATCCCATTTAACATGTTTCCGTTGTGGGGGAAAGGGACACAAAGTACAAGACTGTAGTACTCAGTTAGAAAACAACAATCCTCCACGTAAAGGTAAGTCACAAGGGGCACCTGTCTCTAATTTTCCTTTAAACGCGAAGCGTCTGTTGTAGAGAGTCGCCCAGCAGACGAAAGTGAGAGGATAAAAGACTCATTTGATCAGAGGATCATAGACAGAGGTATAGGACAATGTCCTGTTGTAACAATACAGATTGAAGGTAAGCCAATTTCGTGTCTGATTGACACTGGTTCACAAGTATCTACTATCACTGAAACTTACTTTCGAGATCTGTTGAAAGCTGAACCTAAATTATTTGACGTTACGAAGTGGATGAAAGTGTCTGGCACCAATCACTTACCGATACCATACATTGGTAATATTGAGGTAGTGATAGACACTGCTCATGGTCGTGTGCCAATGTTGGAATACTGGTGGTAAAGGATACCACAGACCAATATGGTAAGCAGAAAAAATTACAAGTTCCTGGAGTACTCGGGAGTAATTTCTTCCATATTTTAAAGGAACAAGTTGAACAAAATTTATATCCAGTCACTGAGAAGAATGATCAGTTATTGAATACTTTGTCAATTTTTGAAATGAATACGTCAGTTTACGGTTCTCAAAGATCTAGTTTTGTCAAAGTTGCGGGTCCAGATCCTATTACAATTCCTGCAAATTCAATGAAAGTTGTTTTAGGTACTGCACGTCAGACGTCCAAGAACTTCAGTGGGTTGGTCCAAGCTGTCCATGGCATTAATGCTACTCTACCTAAAAACATCTTGGTGATAGATACCTATGCAGACATAGAGGATGGTATGATTCCAGTTCGAGTCCTTAACATCGGAGATGAAGATGTTTGGTTAAATCCAAAAACCAGGATATGTATACTTCATGACGTCAAAGTTGAGTACGCTGCCCAGCCCAACTGCCAAGCAGAAATTGAGGTAAGTACTCAAGAAATTCAAGTACACATTGAAAATATTCATGAGAACTTAGAAAGGGTAGATGATGTCAAAGCAGTAATAAACAAAGAAAAAGCCATTCAAATTCATGGTGTAGAAGTAGATGTTGGAGGAATCATATCAGATGACGAGAAAGAATGGTTAGTATCAGTTCTGAATAATCATCAGGACGTTTTCTCCAAAAACAGCGACGATCTGGGTTCCACCGATACGGTCAAACATCAAATACTTACCACAGATGAAGTTCCTGTTAAATTGCCACACAGACGTATACCTCCTAATCAAATCGAGGAAGTGAAGTTGCACATTCAAACTCTTTTGAAACAAGGTATTATTAGACCCAGTACAAGTCCATATGGTGCCGCCGTTGTATTAGTACGCAAGAAAGACGGTACATTACGTCTTTGCGTCGACTATCGGCGACTTAATCTCAAAACAATCAAAGACGCATTTCCAATTCCCAGGATCGAGGAGGCATTAGACGCACTTCATAGCGCTGAATTCTTTTCTACATTTGATCTAGCACAAGGTTTCTATCAGGTACAGATGAATGAGCAGGACCGCCAGAAAACAGCATTCAGAGTTGGTCCCTTGGGTTTGTATGAATTTGTCCGCATGCCCTTCGGTCTTTGTAATAGCCCAAATACTTTTCAAAGATTAATGGAAGCTTGTTTAGGTGACAAAAACTTCGAAATCCTTCTTTTGTATCTCGATGATATTCTTGTCTTTTCTCAATCATTCGATGATCATTTAAAACGGCTTGAATTTGTTTTCAACAGATTAAGATCCCACAATCTAAAGATAAAACCTTCAAAATGGCACTTTTTCCAGAGAGATGTCAAATACTTAGGTCATGTTGTTAGCGAAGACGGTGTAAAAGTTGACCCAGAGAAAATTTCTGTTATCAAAGACTGGAAAACTCCTCAAACAGAAAAAGAATTACGTTCCTTTTTAGGCCTAGCTGGGTACTATCGCAAATTTATAAAAGGGTTTAGTCAAATTGCTGCTCCTCTTCATGCTGTATTGTCTAAACAAGAGAAAAAGACCAAAGGCTGGAAAATTGTAACAAGGCAAATTCCGTTCAAACATAAATGGAATTCAGAGTGTGACAATGCTTTTGAAAAACTCAAATCATGTCTTACACACACTCCAGTTTTAGGTTTTCCAAACTTCAGCTCTCCATTTATCGTAGAAACAGATGCCAGTTTCGATGGTTTGGGTGCAGTTTTGAGTCAACAGCAAGAGTCTGGAAGAGTCGTGATCGCCTATGCATCTAGAAGCCTTAGACCAGGTGAGAGAAACATGTCGAATTACAGCTCCATGAAATTGAAATTACTTGCTCTAAAATGGGCGGTAACTGAAAAGTTTCGAGACTATTTGTTAGGTAGCAGTTTCATCGTATACACTGACAACAATCCCCTCAGTTATTTCAAAACAACAAAGTTAGCAGCCAATGAACTGAGATGGCCTTCGGAGTTGGCACAGTTCAATTTTGATATCAAGTATAGATCCGGAAAGTCAAACAAAAAAGGCAGATAGTCTAAGGTATTTAGAGAGCAATTCTGAGGAAGTTTTAGCAGAATTAACACAAAGTATTTCCTTGAGAGAGTTTATTACAGACTGTCAGACAATTACAACGGACAAAGAACTAACTCCAATGTTTCCTGAATACACTTCAGACGATTTACGGAAACTGCAGGTGGAGGATCCAAAGATCAGTATCATTTGTTACAGCTCAAGAACGGTGTCTTGTACATGTCAAGCAAGGGATTGGATGGTGAGTGTTTGCAATTAGTGTTACCAGAATGTCTTAGGCCACAGGTAATGGAGTCTCTGCATGATTGTTCTGGACACCAGGGCCGCGAGAGAACATTTGCACTTGTGAGGAAAAGATGTTACTGGCCAGGAATGCAGGCAGACGTGATAAAGTGGATCGAGAGATGTGAAAGATGCAAGATTGCTAAGACACCAGTTCCAACGATAAGGCCATCAATAGGTACATTTGTAACTTGATAGCTAAACAGCCATTAGACATTTTAGCAATGGATTTTACATTGTTAGAAAAATCTTCAGATGGTTTTGAGAATGTTCTCGTTTTGACGGACGTTTTCACGAAATTTACCATGGCAATTCCTACAAAGAATCAGAAAGCATCTACAGTAGCTAAACAGTTAGTCTACAGTTGGTTCTATAAAATTGGCATTCCGAGTCGTTTGCATAGTGACTAAGATAGGAATTTTGAGGGTGAGGTGGTTAAAGAGTTATGCAAGATCTATGGTATCAAAAAGTCACGTAGTACTCCCTATCATCCTGAAGGTAACTCGCAATGCGAGAGATTCAACCGAACGATGCATGATAGGTTACGAACGCTTGATGCGCAGAGAAAAAGAAAATGGACGGCGTATTTGCCAGAACTTGTTTATGTTTACAATGTTACACCTCATTCTTCCACAGGATTGACACCTTATTTCCTCCTTTACGGAAGAGAACCAAGATTACCTGTAGATTACTTGTTAGGTACCAACAAAGACGATGTAAGTTAAAAGGTAGACGATTGGTTGAAGTCCTACAAAGAGCATCTTAAGTAAGCCTAGAGTGTTGCAGGTAAGAACACAGAGAAGAGCGCAGAAAAACGACGAGAGTTTCACGAAAGGAAATCCACTCCTTGTTCAATTGATGTAGGAACAAAGGTTCTTATCAAAAACCATGTACAAGGTAGGAATAAGATACAAGGTGTGTTACAGGAAAATGTTTACGAAGTAAAGTCAGCAGATGGTAGTAATGAAACAAAAGTTCTTCACAGAAACGAGCTCTTAGACATGAAAGAAAAGCACCAAAACGAGCAAAATAATATTTGTGAAGAGTCTGACTCTGATGAGGAAATAGAGGCATAGATTATGATTTTGAACGAATGACATTTCTTCGTGTTTTTAAAATCATGTATATAGTCAGTTTTATCTACTTGTTGATGAGGGCATCAACAAAAGTGTGCGGGGAGGAATGTAACGGTTGATTTTGCGCATATTTAAAGAACGCGAAGCGCGCACCATAGTTTATTAACCGACAGTCTATTTATAGAGTTTCTGTCCTTGCGCCAGGTATTTAATTTTATTTAGAGATTATATTATTAAAAACTTTATAAAAATTCTATTTGAATAATAATTTAGTTGTTATCTATTTTTTATTAATTTTCAGTGCAGTGATTTGAATTTGTAAAATTGTTATTTTGTTGAGAAAATCTCTAAGATTTAAACTGGTTCGTCAAGCTAGTTATCTATTTATACTCACTGTGCTGACGCCCCTGTTTATGAACGGAACGTGTTCGAGATAAAGAGTTTGAGAGTGATGCGTGTTACGGTAAGACAATTGTTTATCTTGTGTTTTATTAAACTTGAATTATACTAGATATTATATCCTTTCATCGTTTATATAATAAATACCGTATATTGTTTATTTTAATGTAGAGACCACACACGCAGTGTATCATAACTTTTCATGTGTGAGTGACCGGGTGTGGCATCGCCATATTTTGGTGGTACGTGTTCAGTTGAATTTAATTTCATATACTGATTAATTCCTTTATTTTTGTTTGTGTGTTCTATTGGTAATGTGTGTATATGTTTTGTTTGTTTGTAGCTCATTGCCAATTTGATATTTAATTAAAAATAAAGAACCTAAAAGAACTTGACTTGAGTCGTTACATTTAATTGATATTTATTTTTTATAAAAATAAAACTCAAGTAATTGAAATGTATTTAATTACATTTGTCCAAGCAATTGAAAGTAATTTATAACATTTGAAAAAATCAATGTAATTGTAAATGCAAGAAATTGACAAAATTATCAATGTATTTGAAAGCAATTGATTACATTTCAAAGTAATTGAACCCAAGCCTGATTTTGACCAATGTGCTGCCTTCTAATTTTTAGGCTATGGATTTCGTTAATTTTTATACTGAATTTGAGTAGATGGGATGTACTGTCCACCTGATCAATATATATAAGGTTCACTTTCTAGACACCAGATCTCCAGGATTTTTGTTTGATGTCCTATTCATAGTTGTGTAGTTATTTATGTATACTATGGATTTTAGAAAATATTGTCAAAAAATAAAGTTGTTAAGTACAGCTATTTGTAAGAACCAGGCAGGGGGTGATTCATGACCAATTCAGATTTTTACAAAATTTTAATATGTTGCTTCATGGACCAAGGGAACATCATTGGACTACATAATTTTTTGGGCCAGCCTTTGTTGCCATGGAAACAATGCACCATGTAAATGCACATGGCAACCAGGCAAAAAATTGAAAAATATGTGAATTTAGCTATTATTGAACATGGGAACAGAGCTTTTTGATGATAGTACCATAAATTAATCTTTTTTTCCTGAGAAGTACATACAAAATGATAAATGATTACCATAAGGATAAAATTATATAGGATTTATCAAAGGTACTGAATTTCAATTTAACATAGGTCATTTCATAAAATTCACTTTTTACAATATTTCTTCAAATCCAACATATTTTAGAAGCATATTAAAAAAAAAGTCCGCATGTTGAAGAAATCTGTTAACATGGGATAGAAAGAACACATTCTGAATTTTAATAAAATGAAATAAAACCCATGAGTTTTTGAAAAATATTCTGTTACCATGGCAACGAAATGTCAAATAAATTTATTTTTTACAATTTAAACCATTTTTAGGAGCATAGTAAGAAAAAATCCCACATGTTAAAGAAATCTGATAATGTGGAATAGAAAGAGCACATTCTTAATTTCAATAAAATTAAATAAAACCCATGGGTTTTTAAATAATATTCTGTTACCATGGCAACAAGATGTCACAAAAATTCATTTTTCACAATAATAACCATTTTTAAGAGCATAGTTAGAAAAAAATCCGACATGTTAAAGAAAACTGAAAGCATGGGATAGAAAGACCACATTCTTAATTCTAATAAAACAAAACAAACCTATGGGTTTTTCAAAAAAATTTTGTAACCATGGCAACAGAATATCACAAAAAATCATTATTCAAGGAAATACCAAAATACAGAATTTTATGAGTATGTTGTGGAAAAAATATCACATTCACAAAAAAAATTGATAATATAAGATAGAAAATGTTCTCCTAAACCTTGCAAATATTAGATATAAAACCAGTTGATTTCTCATAAATTTTTGTAACCATGGTAACAAATTATTCTGGAAATGCTTTTTTAAATGAATTGTCTTTACAAAATCTCTATAAAATACAAAATAATTATTGACTAACATACATGTATTATTTTCAAATTTTATTGTAAATGCATGAGAATATATTTTCTTTTAATATGCTTTTGTGATTTGTATTTGGTTACCATGACAACATCTCCAAAAATGGTATTTGCCTATACAATTTAGCCAATGTGATTAGCTTGTATGAAGAAAACTGTATGAGTGGCCATTAGCTAAAATATTGAAAGACACAACATATTTTTTTGTACCTAACGTTTTTATAAACAAATATTTGGTAACTGTGATTAACCATTCATGAGACATGATCTAAATATTTCAATTGTATTTTTAAAGCAATTTTTGAAAAATCATCT
>PRKT01000601.1:186545-203354 GCA_003671525.1 Saccostrea glomerata | reverse complement strand
GTCTTTGTTTATAATAGACATTAGTCAGAGTTATGCATTAAATACCTGATCTAAATATGACATCCTTAGAGGCGCCGAGACATAGAAAAATTATGCTCCATCCAATCTCTGCTGTGGCTTTCACTGCTTCTTGCTATGAATTCATGTACGCTGAGGTCGAGGGCTTCTTCCAGTCGACTGTGTATATCATGCAGTACTAAGGGAGTACGACGGAAAGAAGAGATACTCATCATACTGTAATCCCCAGCTAGTGTTCAAATTCCAGTACAAAATCAAATGTATTTTCCCAAAAGTGCTTTTTGATGTATTGCTAAACAAGTTAGCCTTTTCAAAACACTCAAACTCTGTCCTCATTTTATTTTTGTCGGATAAAATTAAGCAAATTGCAGGCAGTTATTTTTTTTTTTATCGTAGGCTTACATTTTTCTGATAAAAATTTAGACTCACATGTCCCTTGGATGTATGAAACCAACAAAACTTCAAAAATGAAGATGAAATCACACATGTTTATTATCCTCACCTTCTAAACCAAAGAGTAAAATACACTCTTTTCAACTCCTTTTACTGAAGAGTGCAAAGGGAGATAACTAGAATTTCATGTTTTTACATAATTTAACATCACAATATCTATTCATAATTAAAATAACCCATGGGTTTTTTAATTGTTTTTTATTCTTTGATACTAGATGTTCAATATTTTATAATTCACATTCAAGGAGAGTGCGGGCCATCTTAAAAAATCACCTGCACGTACAGACACCTTTCAATGGATATTGTTAACTGTTTCAGTACAATTTGGTATATGTTGAAATCCTTTTTAATCAACCATGCATGAAATCCATTTATAACTGTGATTAAGTATTTAGTTTGAGGTATCTTAATGTAAATATGATAGTTTTTGAAAAATCTATCACTATCATGAATCACTTATTTTCATTTCTGCCTGGTTCTTATAAATAGCTGTACTTAAGTTTGAATATATAACTAAAATCGTGTACTGATCAAAATGTACATATATACACGGGATGATAGGTTTATTTCTATTATTCTTGGAAAGGGAAAAAATTGAAACCGAATATAAATATAGAGATACTGGTTAATCAAGTACAACAACTTCCCAGTTCAAAAAGTGTTCAAACTCTGAGGTGAGGTCAATATTCAACAGGGTCAACTTCGGCCGGGACCTCGGCAACAGATTCCCAGGTCTTCCCCACTACCGGGGGAAAATAGTTTGACTGTTCCCCACTACCGATGGAAAATAGTTTGACTGTTTCACCGAGTAGTCATTAAATAAGTGTTTTATTACCTAACCTACTATATAATAAACTAAATTGGAATAAAACACATAAACAATCAATAAAGAGTTTTAACAACTGTTTTTCCACATACATGTACCAGTCTTTTAATAAACACAGAATGTAAAAAGATTAAATTAATATCAAATAATTTTGATTAACACTTAATAATTAAATTGTGTGTTTTATTCCAATTTAGTAAATTATATAGCAGGTAAATAGTGATCACGTCATCATCAAAACGCTTGAATATCACGATGACGCTTTAAACTTTAAACAGGCAACAGTTCATTCTGTGGCCCGGTAAACAGTTCGACGGTTTCAAAATCACGCAAAAAAGTACAATGAATCGTGAAACAATTCAAAATGTCTAATTATATTTTATTTAGTAGGTTAGGTAATAACTTAAAATATCATATGTGAAAATAACGTAAAATCTGATGGTTAATTTATCCACCCCCAAGCTTCCTTAACGAAACCTTCAAGATTCATGGTTATATAGTGCCATTGTGCACCCCCTATTTTACTTTTTGATCGGATACATATTATGGGTTTTCCAGAGCAGAACATTGAGACTGCCATTTTTTCTATAATACAGAGGGGTGCCCATCTCTTATACATAACTCCTCCAATACCACTGAATGTAATTTAATGATACTTTTACATGTTCTTTATTACATAATACCATTGTGCACCTCTTATGTTACTTTTTGATCTGACAGTTATTTCGTGTGTCCAAGAGCAAAAGAGAAACTTTGTATTTATAATCAAATTGGAGGCGGGGGAGGGGGGGTATCATTTAGTGAGCTCGTTGTTCACAGAACCTCATGTTTAACTTATATTGGTGAATATTGGCACGAGTTGGCCGAACATATTCACGAACCTGTGAGTACATTTGTCCAGTCAACGATAAAAAACTTTTTTTAGTGGATAGCTACAACATATTCTATTAACTTACATTTCAAAATTATCTAAATTAAATAATATGAATTCCTTAAATATCACTTTAAATCAATGACAACTTTTTAGGGGAGGGCAAGTTAAACTTATGACATCATACGAGGATGGAAACGCCTTAAATGCCATTTTTAAACAATAATAGATTGAATGTTTTGTTCAATTAATTCTACCGTGTTTTGTGTAGAGTCTTGGCATGTTAAACTTAAAATAGATCTTGACTATTTTTTTTATACTGTAAAATCACATATTTTCGTGGGGTCAAATTTTCGTGGTTTGGGGGGGGGGGGGACTTGATTCGTGGGGATTTTACTTCGTAGATACATGTAAAAAAATGTTGAGTAGTTATACCTGAAACACAAATATATTTCGTGAAGAACATTAATTCATGGGACTCTTCAAACCTCGAAATCAATGAACATGAAAAACCCCAAGGACATTAGTAATTTCACAGAAAAAATTAAAAGAATATTACGAAATTGCGAAATGCTGCTGTTTTCTTTAATCGAGAGCTTGCCTTAAGAACAGATGATACAAACAAATTTTTTCTTTGAAAAAGTTAAAATATCATGTCACAAGTTTAGAAAAGTGGACAGTTCTTAGAATTTTTTCTCAAAAGAACTGGAAAATGAAATAGATTTTGGAAAATATTAGTAATATTTCTATGAAAAAACGAATATAGACAAATCACTTTCAGTAAAGGTTTACAGGTGAAAATAAATTTCAGAATATGTTATCCTGGCGCTAAAAGTGTAATATAAACCTTAGAAAAATATACCAAGCCAGGTGAATTTTAAGAGGAAGATCGAAATGACAAAAAATTGGCAATATCACATGGGTTGATTTTTACCATTTAGCTTTTCCTAATAAAATTAACCTGGCTCGGTATATTTTTCTTATGTTTATATTACACTTTTAGTGACAAGATAACATATTCTGAAATTTATTTTCACCTGTAAACCTTTACTGACTGTGATTTGTCTATATTTGTTTCTTCATAGAAATATTACTAATATTTTTCAAGTCTTTTTCATATTCCAATTCTTTGGAGAAAAAATTCTAAGAACAATCCATTTTCTAAACTTGTTACATGATATTTAATCTTTTTCAAAGAAAAAATTTGTTTGTATCATCTGTCCTTAACAAATAAAATAATAAAACTGGAATCTAGCTATATAAAGCATGCAGGAGCACCTTCCAGAATTAAGATACACAATATGCAGAAACTATTAATCAATTAAGTTTTTTATCTGAACTAAGGTTAGCCCTTGCGGTATTATCTTCATGCAGTACACGTTATACATTTATCACATGACCGTCCAATGATGAGAGTAATCTGAATTCCATACAGAGTGAGAATATTATGTTATTTCATTAAGTATGAAGTCAAGTAAAAACATAACAGCTTTTTAAATAAGTAAATTCACCTTTTTAAAAAGCCCAGTTTTTCCAAGTCTATTTTCCGTTGATTTCTTGATAGTAAGCTTTTACACTGCTGCATTGTAGCGGTTTGGATGTACAAGTTTCATTACTATAATTTTAGGATTTATTAATATTGTACAAACCATAAACAAAATCAGGTGGAATAGTAAAAAATGAGTCAATCGAGTTCGATTAGGGTGACATAATGATTATTTAAATAGTGTCACGGGCATTTCTTAGACCTGACGGGGTAATTTCGCATGTAAATCGTCTTAAACGAATTGGCTTGGCAGTGCGGTCTGAGAGGTCTAATTTCCGATATATATAATTATGAACATAACTGACCAATGATTGTTTCTTTTGAAAAGCATCAAGGATAAGAAACAGAGCAAAAACAAACTAGATATATATTGTGAACACTGAGCTCTCTAAATGATACCACCTGTTCCAATATGATTATAATTATCCCAATGTTTGAAAACGGGGAGGGCTTATAGTGATTGGATGTTCGTCCTTCCGTCCGTCCGTCCGTCCGTCCGACCCTCTGTACGGTCGTTTAATACCCATCTCTTAAGCACAACTCCTCTTATACCACTGATTGAAATGAAATAAAACAAAAAATCTTTGTTACGTATTGCCATTGTGCACTCCTTTATTTCGGGTTTCACATAGGAAAAGATTGACACAGCCATTCTTTCTACATGTATAATATTGAAAGGTATCAATCTCTTACCTGCAACTCCGCCTACAACACTGTATAAAATTAGATGATACTTTCACAGATTCTTTATTACAAAATGCCCATGTGCAACCCCTGTTTTAATTATTTGATCTGATATTTTCTGTGAGCTCAGTGCTCATAGTACCTCTAGTTTTAATGGATAGTCCATGATTTGCTCTGGGGTCACAACGGCACTCTGTAACAAAGATTCTATGAAAGTCTTATTATACCCCCTGCTTGAAAAGTGGGAGGGTATATAGTAATTCGGATTTCCGTCTGTCCGTCCGTCAGTCCGTCTGTTACGCTTTATCTCTTATCCGCAACTCCTCTTATACTACTGAGTGAAATTTAATGAAACTTTCACAGAATCTTTACTACATATTGCCATTGTGCACCTCCTATTTCTCTTTTTTATTCGACACGTATTTTAGGTTTCCCATAGCAAAACATGGACATTGCCATTATATGTTTACCTATGACGTCACATAAAGAAGCTTCTGGATAACATTTGATAAGACGAGTTATTCTTCTTTACACATTACCGTAAAACAATATATAGCAACACATGGACATTATTGAAGGCGGGGGGGGGGGGTATCATTTAGTGAGCTCATTGCTCACAGTACCCCTAGTTTATATAGTGATATAAGAGAAGTTGCACGTAAAACATGGGTACCCCAAAGCGTAACAGACGGAGGACTCTCAGGTTTACTTGCATGCAATTTCTTCAGGGGATTTTTACTGTTTAAATAAAAATTCCTTAGATTTACTACTTAGTGTCTCCTGTCAGCCTTTTATATTTTATATTAGGTCCGTATTAGCTCTGTTTTTGATTTCTATCGATTCAAATTAGCTATTGGTCAATTCTAAGGTATTTGTTTCCATTCTGAATTGACTCTAGGAAGTTGATATCTTATTGAAAAATAAATTGCAAATCAAACTAGAGGTACTGTGAACAATGAGCTCACTAAATGATACCCCCGTCTCTCATATGAATATAATAGGAGTGTCCATGTTTTGTTGTGGGAAACTCAACATATGTATCAGATCAAAAATTTAAATAGGAGGTGCACAATGGTAATATGTATTAAAAATTCTGTAAAAGTTTCATCAAATTTCATTCAATGGTATGAGAGAAGTTGCGGATAAGAGATGGGTACCCCAAAGCGTAACAGACAGACGGAGGGACGGACATACCGATTACTATATACCCTCCCGCTTTTTCAAACGGGGGTATAAAACACGCTCAGTACTTTTCAAATCACATGCCTTTTTTAATTGGTCCTATTAAATGGTGTGATGAAATTTTGAAAGATCATACCTACATGTAAATCAGTGCATGAGAATGTAGTTGAGTTAGAACTTACTAAAGTGAGATTTTTGATCTTATGTAACTGGGAACAATGATACAAAACATGCATGTATATAGTGCCTTTTAACTCGTGCATCTTCAGATATCACAAGGGGTAGGGGGCAAACCCCTTCGTCTGATAATTGGAAGTGCACTCATTAAAAGGAATTTCATATATTACTTTATCTGGATATCGATCTCTATTTGTTAACATCTAAATTGACTTTTAAGTTTTATTACTGTTCGTTTTCCCATATCTTATTGTTCATGCCTACATTATCATTAATTCTCTTCTGTTATTTTCAGTATACCATCTGTTTGATTTTTATTTAAAGATTTTTAAAGAAAATCTTTCCCACATATGTTTTTTAAAATATAGGCCTTACAAAGGATGTTTTAAACAGTGCATACACCTATTTATACTGGTTTGAGGTTTCAAGTTAGTTTATGGGACAGAAATCTGTCAAACTCCCTAAAGTTTAACCCTCTTCTGCAATGGAGTTGTGACAAGATGTTCAGATTTATAGAAAACCGTTGTCAACAAGGAAATAAATTCTTTTCTTCCTTTCTTACATTTGTTTGACAAACTTCAACATAATTCAGTAATTCTTTATGTTTTGACACACTGTATTTTGACCTATGATTATTAAAAGGTTATAAATATGCCTGCACTATAATTTATGATCATTTATTCCTAATACCTTTAATGATTTCATAGCTTCCAAATATTAAATAAACTTATTTTGACTACTCACATAAACTACTATATAGCATTTATATCATTTTATTTTTATCAATTGAATTTCTCGTAGAAAAGCTCATTTTGAACATATTGTATTTTTCAGAATTATTCCCTAATTAAAAAATCATGAGACCAAAAAATCATTAAGAAATAACAAATTTGGCTTTTTGCCAAATATTTGGTTGACATTTATGTACATTTTTAAATACTTTGGTAAGAAAGACCAATGATCATTTTCCCCCTGATATTTATATTTTATAACAGAAATATAACCCGCCTACAAGATAATTGATAGCTGTCAAAACGCAGATAAATGACGATATTCTTAACCGATTTCAGAAAAATTTCGGTGTGGACTTTTGTTCTCGTTTATCAAAGATTCTATAATTATTCGTTGATTTATCTGTAGCTGGTAATTATTGGATATTAAAATAAAAAATTTAACATGTTGGTCATTAATTGTTCAAACTTCGGTGAGTAAAAATAAGAAAACATTAATATAACCATCAATTCTCGCGCGGGGAATAAATGAGGTAAACAATAGAAATGAGTCTGGATCATCAAACTGCTTCGATATGAAGAGGATAGTCGAGATTTTTGAAAACTTAAAGTCGGATGAAAATCAAACAAAAACGACGCATTTTCAAACTTTATCACTTCGTCAAGTACAGAATGTAAATGTTGGGTGCATAAATACTTGTATAAATTTAAATCAGACATAAGAATCACATATTTTCAAAAATATCTTTCACTTAAAGAATATAAAACACGAACTGTGTAGCGTACCTTTTTATCGATAAATAAAATGCGATATTCTAAAGCAGGGACCTATCTTTTTTTTCGATAGTAAATGATAAGCAACTTTATATATTAAATATGAAAAATATATATATTTTTAAAGATTCACTTTATTAAAGTAAATATGCTATGTATCTCGTAATTTATAAAGATAAAGAACATTCTAATGTATAATCTTTTTAATGTTTAGATAACCTTTAATTCTGAATAACTTCTCCCGCCTCAATCCCATACACCAAAACTTAAACTTATATGCATAGAGCAGTCTGGTCCTCTGGGATGCAATATTTATACCCCCCGCTTGAAAAGCGGGAGGGTATATAGTGATCGGGATTTCCGTCCGTCCGTCCGTCCGTCCGTCCGTCTGTACGTCCGTCCGTCCGTCAGTCCGTCTGTTACGCTTTTTCTCTTATCCGCAACTCCTCTTATACTACTGAGTGAAATTTAATGAAACTTTCACAGAATCTTTATTAAATATTGCCATTGTGCACCTCCTATTTTACTTTTTTATTCGACACGTATTTTAGGTTTTCCAGAGCAAAACATGGACATTGCCATTTTTTGTTTACCTATGACGTCACATAATCGAAGCTTCTGGATAACATTTCATAGGACGAGTTATTCCTCTTTACACATCACCGTAAAACAATATAAAGCAACACATCGACATTATGGGAGGCGGGGGGTATCATTTAGTGAGCTCATTGCTCACAGTACCTCTAGTTTTTGCTTATTTCATTTTTGATTTTGCTTGATTATTTGTTATCTTGGTTATGATAAATATTATTTGTAATAATAACATACAGTAAAAATTCATATTTCATTAGTAAATAATAAGATAAAAATTTATTAATTTATAATTTTTTTTCTTTTAAAAATGGTGATTTAAAGTAGAACGATTCCCAGGTTTTAAGAATCAGGAGTTCGGTTATTGAAAGTACTCACTAAATGTCTCTGAATTATCAGAATAATGTATACTTACCCATGATATTTTTTAAAATTTCTTCATAGAAGTAAATCATACTACTTTATTAATCATACTACTTTAAAATCACCAAATAGTTGTCGTGGGGTTAATTTTCGTTGTTTTTTTTCGAGTATAGAGGAATCCAGGAATTTTTTAACATCACGAAGTTTAATTTTCATATGCATTACTACTAAACTTCTTCGACCACGAAATCAATTTCCCACAAACCCAAAATATTTTCATTAAACCTAACAAGTTTGAACCAACGAAAATATGTGTTTTTACAGTATATAAGAAAAAATATATCTCAAATATATTTTCAGAAAATTCTAAACAACGTACCCACTACATGGACTTTCTAATCAAAGAACAAAGTAGCAAATGCATTTTACGATAGAATGTTACATGGTAACCAGTTCCCAGGATAATGAAGGAGACTCTGACTTAAGACAACTTTTTAATCGCTTGTAAATGTTTGAATTATTGATTATTGAATAAATCTCTAAAAATGCAGATAAAACACTTTTGTGAACAATGTTTAAAATATTATCAACTTTTGTCTGTTTGACTTCTAGGACATTCTAGTACGAAATAAATATTTTGACTTAAGCTTGAATAGTTTTATTGCCCTGGGACCTGGTATCTAAAAAAACTTATTCTTTTTTTTTTAGTTTTCCACCAGGGGGTAGAAATTTCATTTTTTTTTACAATACAGTATCAAGGTCTTCAAAGACTCTTGAATCATACTGAGCGACATAAAATGAAAATTATGGCACAAAAATAAATTAAATTTGAAGCTTAATTTTGGACTTTTTTCATTTGATATTAAGGTAGGATTCTTATCATATTTCTTGTATTAAAAAATTATGAAATTTTCCACAGAATCAAGAAGACAATATTATTAAGTGATAGTATCAGTAAGATTAAATTTGACCATTCTATAATTAAAACAATTTCAGATCGTGGTCATTGCCCTTTCCTCGGGCGTGTAAGAATAAAAAAATACTGTTGTCGATAATGGGATGCCAAATTTTATTTCAAAAGATCAAATGTTTTTCTTTTTGCATTAAAATATTAACATATAGAGTCTGTAAGATAATATTACCAAATTGAGGTAAATTATTTAACAAAAATTGATATTGACTAATCCGAACTTTTTTTTTAAGGATATATAATCAAACTAAATGTTCTTTATATGTTTTTTTTTTCAAATATGGTAAAGATATCAAATAGAGATACAAAATGGTTTTTTTCTCCTAAATTCCATTCAATTTTGTGTTAGTTAGCTAGCTCAAGTTCCAGTTCATTTATTTCACTCACACCTACATCATTTGTGCATGGGGTACAGGATATTAATAAGTCGTCAAAATTGAAAAAAAAAAGATAAATATAATTATAATAGAATAGCATAAATGAGAGGCAAATATATATGTACAAAGTATAACAATAAACATACAATTGAAAAGAGAAAATATCATATGATGACATTTAAATTATGGAGGACAGACAATAAAGATATGGGTTTTTATGTTTTTGGTGGATCCGCCCCTGGATCGGCTGTAAAGTTAAAACTTTTATCTTGGAAATTCCTTTGCAGAAGCATGAAATAATTTGTACACGGCTTAGAAAGACAAAAAACTTGCCAGAAGTTTGTCATTTATTTGATTTATTTTTAGTGAATGAAATGAGATGTTTAAAAACGTTTGTTCTATTGCCCAGTGATAGCCAGGATAGTGGAAGAGATGTGTTCTTTGTTAAGCAATTTGATGTGAAAGATTGACAACTTACAGTTAGAAAAAACTGTTAAATATCTCGACAATAAAATAATCATTAAATCGCTAAAATAAATAGTTCAATTTAGACTTTAAACTTATGACAAAAAGAAATCACCCATACTTTATCCATATTGAAAAAAACGACGCTCTAAAGATAGAGGACTTATGTATTGATGGTTACTATATTCATTCTGGAAAAGGATATCATTATCCATCCATACTATTGCAGAGATTTGTCCATTTCTGACAAATGGACTGTTTTTGTTATAAATAATAACTTGTATGGTAGATATGTAAGAGTCGGAAAAATCTTTAAGCTTATGTGACAGAACGCTACAGAGCACGCCACGTGACCGTCTATATCACGTTATCCGTGTATGGGCAGAACGGTTGCAGATGTACGTTTAAGTCAGAGAGGACAACTTTCAAAAATTTTCAACTCTTTACCTTTTCTTTCTTGGAAAATATTCAATTCCATGTAGTTTGCGAATTGTAGTTTGGACCACCCTTTAATCAATATATATTGACTGCAGATTTATGGTTATGCAATTATACCTAATTCTTTTAAGTTTCTTAAAATGAGATATGCTTAACATATATGTGTACTTCTACGTCGAGACAGGTCCTTCGGATGAGGTCCCGTATCGCAGTAGGCGCTGGCAGGGAAAAGATCACTCCCTGCTCAAAGGCCGTGAGTGCCGAGTATGGGAAAACTTGCAGTTTTCCATTGGCAAATGGTGGCGTCTCCATGTGAAATTCCTCGAAAGAGACGTTAATACAAACAAACAAACAAGTCAGAGGGGATGCTTTTCCCTCTTTGGTACCCGATTCCACCACTGAATGTCCGATGGTCTGTGTTATATTTAAGAAATAACTGTCTTATGTTTTGATTTCATGATGTGATCAATCGATTGGCTTGTGTGATAATCCCCATAAACACCTTCATAAGATTATCACGCAAGCCAATCGATTGATCATCGTCATGAAATTGAAAAATCTGACAGCACTTCCTTATAATTACAGGTTTTGATTCCGCCAATCCACGCGCTCTAAGCCCTGCTTCTGTCTAGCTGTTTGTCCCGCCGTGCACTTTTAATTTTTTGGAACCGCGACAATACATTGATGGGGAAATAAAGTACAATTACAATTTGTAATTTTATCTCGAACAAAGACAATGGAAATGTAAATATAACTTGTTCATAGACTTGCATGGTTTGTTGATTCTTTCAGATCGATCACTCTCGCTATCGTGACTTTTCCGAATAGATGATATTCACTCAAATTAAATAAAATGCGAAACATTCACAATTCTTTATGAAATTGAATATGGATAATGAAGAATAAAAAGTATATTTTCTTGAGTATCTTCTACTATTGAAGATTTCCTATAGAATAAAAGGCTTCGAACAATTATTAAGACAAAAGCACATTAAAAAGAGTTTGCTGGTAAAGCAAATAAGGAATCCTATAAAATTAAAAGATCACATGCCATGGAGAAGTAAGCATCTTTTGTCTGACAGTTACATTTGACTAAGAATAAATTAACAGATCATAGTATGGACGACAACGTGTTCAATTGTTGAACTCGTGAGACTATATAGTATCATCAATTTATTTTAAAATGTCTACCTGCTTAGTTTTAGGAATTGTTCAAACGTAGAACGCATTCTTGGGTATTGAATCAACGGGTATTCATAATTTCCATATGCAAGAAGGATATGGAGATAACGAACAGTATTCAATATCGAAGTCCATTAAGGTAAGATTCTTCTCATATTTTTAATATTCAAAAATAAATGAAAATTTCACAGAATCAAGGAGACAATATCAATAAGTGATAGTATCAGTGAAATTAGATTTGACCATTTTATATAAGTTATTTTCACATGCTTCCTATATTTAACTTTTTCTTATTTTCACATATAATAAAGTAGTCTTATAAATGTACAAAATGATACCAAAACAAAAAGTTTTGATCGTTTGCTAAGAGAGAAAAAATCTTTATTGGGGGTTTTTGGCTCAAATCTGCACTTTGATAGGAAGCGTTTAAAAGCTAACAACGTTCTAGTTTGTTTGGAAAATCATATTTATTTGATTTATTTTGAAAGTTTAATCCCTCATTATTAATTTAACTTAAATTTGAAAATTTCTCCAAGTCTTTGATTGTGTAAAAATTATAACTAAATTCATTGTTCTATTATAATTTTGAGAAACAGAAAAGAAGATATTTTCATACGCCACCATTCCGGAAAAAATATAGTCCCTCCTAGTTTTCAAACGCAGTTTACCATTTCTATTTAAAGCTGTACAATTGTGATGAGGAAAGAAAAACATGGTCTTTTAAATTCCTTACACCTCAATATATAAGACATATAAGCAAATATTCTTTGAATGTTTCATCTAGTCAAAAACCAGAGAAGAATCCTACTTTAAACAATACAAAATAGGAGCAGAGCAACTACGGACCTTCGGAACATCAGAGGTGGGATCAGTTGCTATGGAGGAGTGTGCATTCCCTGCTGACCGGTGACACCCGTCGTGTTCTCCTTGTAATGATCGGGAAATAGCAGAAAATCCGTCGTCAATTCAGTGTGTAAATAATGGAATAACACTTAGTTTAAAAAAAAAGTCATTCAGCATTTGACTCAATGATATTATAGTTTGAAGTTAAGTATGAAGTTTTACGTTTCGTCACGGTATAGTTGACAGCTGCACACAAGGTAAATTGTACACGCATCCTCTCCGCAAGCTTTACGATTGGAAATTTTTTCTATCCCTGATTGGTTGCTCGTGTCAATTTATATTGATAATATGAGTTGAACAATCACGTGAATTGTTTACGCTGGATGCATCTGACGAAAAAGATTGTGACGTAACGCAAAACTTGACACTTAACTGAAATTTAAAAATAAATTGTGTTTGCTGACAAGGTCATTGTATCGACTATAGAACTTACGAAATTATTACTTTAAACGAGAATGCTGTTATTCTTGTTTCATAAACTTGCTTGTCAATAATTTACCTCGTTTTAGAAATTGTTCATACGTAGAGCATGCTCTTGCGTATCGAATCAACTGATATCGAGATATCTATACTCCGTATGCAGGTGATGAAGGTATATTGCTGCATAAGTAAGGGAAGTTGACGATAGAAAAGTTAAAGTCATCATAATGGTGTATCCTTACCTCAACGTGGGAGGATGGCAATAGAAAAATCTAAGTCATAACGTTTTTCATAAAAGTTGTGTCGTAAGCTTCCTGAAAAGTAATTTCCAAACTTATATCTTAATCATGATCGGACAGACACAATAATCCGCAGACAATTCGATGAAAAAAATTCTAACCTAAAATGTATTTAAAAAGTCAGTAAACATTCGTCTTAATCATAACGATATTTTATATTTGCTATGAAGGTCATTATATCGAACATAGATTTTTGGGAAAAGTGGACTTCAAATGAAACTGTCCATATCCTTATATTATCAATTTGACGTACCATAAGTACCCAGATTTGCATTTTTAAGTACAAATTTGATTTTTTAAAAGTCGAAACTTCATAAAAAGCCGAAGAAGATTCAAAATAAAAGTATCATAGTATTTATATTATATAATTGTTTTGTAGCATTGTAAGTCATATGTAGTAATTGTATTTGAAATTTTTGTTGGGTAAACTCATTACGCAAATAGTCGCCCGCTTGGTGCATTGGTTAGATACATGTACGTAGAACATGCTCTTGCGAATTCAATCAATTGAGATATGTAAACTCCGTATTCAGGTACGCTAATGGAGGTATATTTAAGAAATAAAGTCTGCGTTTTTATGAATGTTGCAGAAAAACCTCCGAGGTCGAGAAATATTGTTTGAAAGATGAAAGCGGAGTCGTCAGCCGAGGCTTTTATATTTCAAACAACATTTCGAGACCGAGTAGGTTATTGTGCATCATTCACGACAACAAGGACTTTATTTCTTTTCTACTACTATTCTAGCGACTCAAAATTACGACTGATCGTTTCTCTATTTGTCACGATATTGCGATAACGCTGTTTCATTTAGCACCATAGTGTAAATTTGATTGTTTATCTGTGCATAGAATGCAGAAGATTTGACCTTTCGTCTCATTGAAATAAGCCTTTTGTTAATTATACATCTGTAACATATATCAGGTAATCCTTATGAATATACAAGTATCACAAGTAAAATTTTCATATTTTACCGCTTTATCACTAAGATCACGATCACGGAGATAAAATATTGCGTAGGGAGGTCCGTGGAACAGCTCCACTTAGCTCTAGAAACCTACATTCATCAGCTTCCTCCTACAATATACAGTGTTTTGACTGCAAAAGACGATACATTTATATGGTCTAAATTCTTAAATCAAATATTCATTTCAACTGCACAGATTCGATTTGTGTTTCTGTTCTGATAATTTAATTTTTTGATAGCGTTCATGATTTATTGGAGAATAATGTCCACAGAATTTCTTTGATCTTGGCAACTTTTTATGACATTTACACATACTATAATTATATTTCGTCAACTTTGCATTTACACTGTAGTTATATTTACTTTTCATGACATTTAATTACACAACAATTACATTTTGTCTACCTTACATTACATTAGGTCAATTCTTTATGACATTTACTCATTCTACCATTACATTTGCATCAACTTTACAATAGAAAATGTCATCTGATTATGACATTCTAGTTCAAAGCTTTTGACATCGCTTAAAAAAATAGTTATATTATTTCAACTCATTATTACGCTAGGTTGATTACAAATTGCGCTGCGCAAGTTTTCTATTAAATTGCGTCATCTATTTGTGACATTGAGTCAAAAGATTTTAAAATGATGTAAAGATATAGTCATAATTTGTTTACTCATTGATTAATCATTATGTAATGTAAAGATGTTCTATACATAAAGACTAATCTTACGGATCTCAAGTCAAAAGGACACGCCTGTCTGTGAAAATTAAGGTTTTTTAATGTGAAGTCATAAATGGCGTAAAGTCTACTTGTGTATGTCATCACTGCCCGATCGTTCTTAAACTATAGATCTAAACATGTACATTATGTCACTTACCATTACATGATACCAAAAGTTCATAATAGTGTATCTGCCTCTTTTTCTTTCGTCAAATCTCTATTTCATGAATTCGAAAAACCCATTCAGACCGCGGAACATTAACTGGCAAAAATGGAAATATACAGCTTACGTCATTTCTGTCTGTAACAATAAAAACATTCTGTGATAGACAATGAAATGGGCGGGTACAATTCGACGCGGATGTGCGGAAAACATCGGATTGAAATTGCAGATCGAAATTCATTTTCAATCCACCTCAGCCACGCTAGAAAGCACATTGATTACTGATTGACCCAAAAGACAAATAATTTCGATTTTGATCTAATTTTAAGATAATTAATATAAATCGGAATTTTCTGTCAAGTGTTTTAAAGAAATGTATGAAGGGACAAATATTTGATATTTGTTTAGTAAAATATATGTTTGTGTTGGGGGGGGGGCTTAACAATTTTAAATAAAGTTGTCCAACATTTTTCAGTGAGAATAAGTATTAAACTCATGCACTCTTATAATCCTAGAAATAAAATATATTGTCATGCTAAATAATGACCTGACTCGACAATATTGAACCTCTCTAGAATCAAATATCTCCTGAAAAATAATCTTTGTCTTCTAAACTCGTATTAATGTGAACTTCAAATGCTGTATACAGGGAAATTTTCGCCCCCATTTTATTTTCGCCCCTTTCGCCCTGTCCTTGATTGGGCGAATTTAAAACGGGGCGAATTCAAATTCTACTTTATAATTTCTTAAACAGACTATGACTGGGCGAATTATAAACGGGGCAAAATTGTTCACAAGTGCAAAAGGGCGAAAATAACACGGGGCAAAAATAACCCTGTAAACAGTAATATGTATTCGGGAGTTGAAATTAGTTGATTTTTGGATAATATATTCACTCTTAGCTTTGAAAACAATTCAGGTGGATTGAAAATAAATTTCGATCTGCAATTTCAATCCGATGTTTTTCCCACGTCCGCGTCGAATTTTACCCGCCCACTTCATTGTCTATCACTGAATGTTTTGATTGTATCAGATAGAAATGACGTAAGCTGTATATTTACAATTTTGCCAGTTAATGTTCCGCGGTCTTCGTAAAGGTGAACATATCTTTAAGTATTGTTAATTTTTAATTAAATTGCGTAAAAAAATCGTACCATTATTTCAACACCAATTTACATGATGGAAATATATTATATATATAATATCAATATTGTATTACATTAGGTAGATGTATTCATTCATAATATAGATGCTCTTTATATTGAAGTTGGTAGTGCATTTATGTGGTGCGAAAATAGTAAATACGCTACGTCAGTAATTTGTAACGTGATATAAATATATGTCGTAGAAGAAATTCTCAGCGATTTGGAAATGGCATCTTTAAATGAAAACTTTTAGCGACAAAGGATTTACAATCTTGAAACGTGCAAAGCCTTAACGCCGCAGACTGTGAATTAAAGTCACGTCGAAATTCAATGGCATTTAATCTATTATAAGTTGTGCAGCATTTTTTTCTTTTTCTTTTGAATTGTTTTTTAATTAAATTCTAAGACTTCTGATCTTACTAAAAACAATGTCTTAAGCTTTTTATACATGTAAGTCTTTAACTCTCCTTTCTTAAAAAAAGTGTAAACACATCGTATAACACACATGCACTGCTGGAATAGGGGGGGGGGGGGGGGGG
>PRKT01000601.1:147521-186513 GCA_003671525.1 Saccostrea glomerata | reverse complement strand
TGGGCAGAAATTCCGCCCTACCAACTTTAGTGACCATAATATACATAAAATCTATAAATTTGTTTTACTTTATGGACATTCCATTAGTTTCACATTAAGTTTAGCTGAATTAAGTTGAAAACTTTTTATCTATAAAACTATAAGACCTGAGAGCTTCTCCGCTTTCACCCTTGGTCTCCAATCATACCGCCCCCTTCCTTGTTCAAGATTCCCATATCCGCCACTTATATGTGCCCATGCATGCTTACTAAGATATTTAATTGATTTAGATGAGGGACATGCATGCTTGCTAACGCATATTTAATTGATTTAGGTGAGGGACTGTTATATTTTTGTAATAGAATTTTGGCCCTAGAAAAAGTTGTAAAAAAGACTAATTCCAGTGAGGTAGCATCGTTTTTGAAAAAGGGGGAGGTCCGCTAGAAAAAAATCTATTTCCCGAAAAAAAAAACACCAAAAAACTGGTCCAAACCCAAAAAAATCCTATTTCGGGGGGTTGGGTGGCAACTTCGATCAGTCCTATTTTGTTTCAAATGTACTACATTACCCTTAGTGGATTATACTTAAAAAAAGTGGGGGTGCGGCTGGACTTTCAATGAACATTTCATTTTCTATAGTAAAGTTATATCTGGAAAAAGAGGGTGGCTGATATTATGTGCCTCTAATTCGTCTTAATCAATCAGGACCCCCCTCCCAGTCGTTAAAACATAAACATGCATTTTATACAAGATATACAATATGTAAATGTATTTTTACATCACGTAATGAACTTTTTGAATGAACATGATAAAGAGTTAACGCAATATAAAGATATCTTTAAATCACATAAGAAAGAGTTGACATTACGTTATTAGATATTCACATCACGGAATAGAGTTTTGACATAATGTAATAAAGCGTTGATATAATATAAAGATATGGAAGATGTGTTCACCTCACACCATAATGCCTTCGGCGTAAAACAAAGATACATTCATAATTATCACGTAATAATGTTTTGATATAATAGAAATATACACTCCCATAACGAAATGGACTTTTGACTTCACGTAATGATAAGTTTAGTTATAGAACACATGTAAAATAAAATCTACTTGACCCCACATACTAAAAAAATGAAATGATGTAAAGAAACATTCATTTCACGTAATGAAATTTTAACACAATGTAAACACATTTTTACTTCACATAATGAACTTTTTTTCAAGTTATGAAGTGCTGACATAATGAAAGGATGTATTTACTTCATGATTGCAGTATTGACGTGATGTTAATATATTTGTACATCATCTCATAAGAAGTTGAAATAATGTAAAGATATGTTCACATCACTTTATGATAAATTGACATAATGAATGCATAGTTTTATGATATAAGACAGTGATGGTGTTCTATAGATTACCATTAACGTCTCTTTCAAGTAAATTATCTAGATATGAAACAAATGTGTCACACATTGTGGTATCTTTTATCTCAAGCTCACCAGGATATATCGTATCGACATTAGAATGGAAATTACCATTGTTAATTGACAGTACTTCGTAGATATATCTATAAATATCGAGTTGAAGGCCACAGCAAGTGTTTTTTTTTCTTTTCACGCATTAGATTTTGCACAGATCTATTTATCCGGCGGCCGCCAGAAAATAATTTAGCTGCCTCCAAACTATTTATCCGGCAACCGCAAAATAATGATTTTTTTCTACCTGGCATCTACCGGGTTCCGTATTTTCCTGATTTATTTCAGATGAAAACAATCTCATTCAGTACATTTACATGTATGGATGTTTTACGATCAGGGCTCATTCACATTTGCATGAAAAACGATGTGACTTAGTTTTCAAAGTCATCTTTATTTATCTTATGTTCCTTTTTTTCTATTGCCAAAAGATTGAGCTCGTTTGTTGTTAAAAGCAGGCAAAAAAACATCATGTGGAAGAGAAAATTGTCATTTATTAACGTGAATGACGTAAAAAGTAAAACATAGTTGACAAAATGGGAGTCAGAAAAAGGGAACTCAAAAATAGATCCAGAGTAGTACATAATTTAGGCAAAATTTTACACAATCAGACACCCAGCAACAAAATGACATTGTAACATGATTCACACAGGAAAAAGGAAACTCAACCAGACTAGAATAAGACTTCAAACCCGGTAATCATTCACAAGATACCATACATGTGTATTTCTAGTTGATCCGGTACATCATAAAATTAAAAAAAACAACAATCATACAAAATGCTCTAAACTGCTGCCTATCACCTGTATATAAGGGATTTCAGTCTCCAAATTTTTGCTATAATCAAGAGCGTGTTCTTATTAAATCAATTTTAAACGAGACCGACAACTAATTTGATATAAAAACCCAGTAAATATATAGGGCGCACGGTAGATGTGACCAATAAACAGGGATTGTTCATTATATCTAGGCTCCCGATCTAATCTTTGTGATTTTTGGGAGTCAGTGTTTTTGCCCTGTTCAACAAATGGTATTCACCTTTTTAATGAAATAAGAAAATAAGATTTACAGAATTTCATGACGCATAGAATGTTATGGAAAACATTTGAATATTCATTCCTTCAATTCATTTAATCTTTATTTCTTCCATTTGGAAATTAGATGGAAATATGCGAACTTTTGGAGACTTGGAAAGCCTTCATTTTCAATTTCAAAACAATAAATTCTAACCTTTGATTCAAAATTGTTTTTTTTATTGGCTTTCACAAGTATACAAAGCAAACTAGATATATAAGCGAAACATATACACACATATACATTTACACAGTGAATTTCTTGATAATTTCGTTCTTTTACAACAGTACAAAGTTTACTTATAACGGTGAAAGTTGCTTTATCTAAAAAATCAAAAACAAAAACAAAAACAAAAAAAACAAATGGGGGGGGGGGGGGGGGGGGTTGTCAGCAATGGTAGAAAAATGCATTCAAATATTTACAATCAAATAATTTAAATCCTTAGAGTTAGCACATAATTACATTACATCATGAAAATAGATGATTTTTTTTTCAAAGTACATCACAGATGTTTTGCCAGTGCCTTTCATATTCCATATATCTACAACTTTGTAATAACAAAAACTTTTCTATAAAAATTCATCTATAATCCTCTTTATTAGGAAATCAATGCTTAATTTTGGAACACTTTTATATCTAAAAGCAAAAATAAATTGTTTTACAATATTAAGTATTATCAAGTTTTGTAATTTACATATATTCATGTTCTCATATTTACCAAAAAGTATAGCTAGTTTATCAAAACTACAATGAATCTCATTTTTTTTCCAAAATCCATTCTTCAATCTTACACCATAAATCTTTTACTTTAAAACATTTTACAAACAAGTGGTCAATTGTTTCTATGTCTCTTAAACACAATGTACAAGCAGGTGAATCAATCATTTTCAATCTAAAAAGATAATAATTTATTGGAATAATTCTTTGTAATATTTGATTAAAAAATATTATCGTTTGAGATGGATGAAGGGAACACTGTCTAGAATACTAGCTTATTTAAAAACTTGTTAATGCATGTTCATTTACAAGTATAGAATGCACACAATTATAGAAGAAATAGAAAATAAAAATTCAAAAAGATCAACACATTTGAGCATCAGGAGCATAAAAAATGTGAAGACAAAAAATTTCCATTGTAGAGCGATTTAAAAAAAATCATCTTTAAAAATTATAATTAAAGATAAATATGATTAGTGCATTGCAAATATTACTGATATTCAGAACAACATAGGTCCTTAAAGATAGAGGGATCTTACTTTAGAAGATAGGGTTATTTACATTTTATGCATTACTTAACAACAATAAATAACAGAAACTTTCACAAGTACAAAATACCAACGTCTAAATATTCGTGGTTATAACATTTTCATCCACTTTAAATCTGAAAGTTTATTTTATGTGAAAAATTATTTAAAGATCATTGGCCAATGTTACAAAAGAACTTACACCTAAGACCCAAACTTAACTCTGCTTACAACTTTGTATTTTACATAATTTTGAAAACAGTTTTATTCTTCTTCAAAAGAATTAAGAATGATATTTTTTATGGAAACAATTTCAAAAAGAATAATTAATTTTGAAAATTTTATAATCAATATAAGATTTTGGTCTTAGTCGTAAGTTCTTTTGTAAAACGGGCCCTATATATAAGGTAAAGATCAGATATATTAATTTTAACTAAAATAAAAGTTATATTTTGCTATATTTTATGTCCATTATATTTAATCGATTTTAGAAATAGGGATCTTGAAATGGTATTCATTTACATAAAATGACTTGAAAAACATTTTTAGAATAAAGATTAAAAAAGGAATAGATTTTTTGTTATTTTCTTGTTTCCACTAATCTAAATCAGAATAAAAAAGGAACGGTCCTGATAAGGTGAATGAATTTGATATCTTTTTAATTTTTCAATTAACCGTGCATCCATGTAACAATAAGCGATAATACTTTTCTAAAGATCTAGCTACTATAAGAGGTCTTTAAGCTAAAAATTATCTGATATGTATGAAAAATCAAAATATATTTTATGTGCCCTTAAATAATGAAACTGATGAACAATTCGGTTCATATGAACCTGAAGCACATTTGTAGCTCTCTTCTCACGCATGTTAAATAATAAAGAGGGTGTGTGTGTGTGTATAGAGCATTTATTACAAATGCCAAATAAGACTACAAATTTTACAATTTCAGAATGCAGCAGAAGTAGGGGGACAACAATTTATCCAACACCCTATACAAAAGAAAACTAGTACATATATTTTCTACAACTCTAACAGTAGGAACCTTATACAAAAGAAACTAGTACATGTATTTCCTATATATAATGTAAAGATCAGATATACTAATTTTAACTAAAATATAAGTTATATTTATTATATTACATGTCCGTCATATTTAATCGATTTGAGATATAGGGATCCTGAAATGGTCTTCATTTACATAATTTAAATAATGATTTGAAAAACATTTTTAGAATAGAGATAAAAAAGAATAGATTTTTTGTTATTTTGCTGTTTCCTCTATTCTAAATCATTATCCAATAAAATAAAAAAGAACGGTCTTGATAAGGTGAATGAATTTGATATTTTTTTTATTTTTCAATTAATCGGTGCATCCATGTTACAATAAGCGATAATACTTTTTCTAAAAATATAGCTACTATAAGACGCCTCTAAGCTGAAAATTATTTAATATGTATGTATAAGTCAAAATATATTTAAATTGTGAAATGTATCTGTTAAGGTCAGACGATACGTTCCTCAGATATATGTTTTGTAAATTTTTGAAATGTATGAAAAATATTCAAAATTTTAATTACATTCTAATTTTTAAACTAGTTTCTAAATGCTTTCAAAAATACAACACTTAAAAAATGATTTTAAAGAAGTTAAGTTTTTCCCAAAAGGATTATTTAAGAAACACTACCCTCTGATATTTTGTACAAATGCCTGGTAAGATACCTTAATTTTTTGTGAGTAAACATATTACAGTAGGAATACTTCAGTGACAAATTCTTCGAAAAAATTATATATTATAAAGAAGCGTCTCATCTGTCCTTAATTTGAGAACTTTTACCGAAAACTGTCCTTTGTTGCGTCTGTGAAATTGTTAATTTTTGTCCATTTAAAAAAAAAAATTAGTTTTGTAAAAGTAAAATCTTGAACTGTCTTTGATTTATTTATATAAGTGGTGTTTGTAATTGCAAATAAAAGAAATTTTAAAAGCTGGAATATAGATTGCAACAATGAAAAAAAAGATTTATTTGTCCTTCAGTGTTTAACATTTCAACTCTGAAAAAAACGTAATACATTAAGGTAGAATCGGATACCTTCACATTATGGCGTATTTCACATTATGACTGCTTATTATCGGGTCAAAATTTGTAGAAACATCGTTGATAGAACTCTTAAGCTATTTCAATGCACGTTTTCAAAAATTGGCATTTTATTAAAATAGACAAAAAATCGCAAGTAAATAATTTTATTTATAAATGTACTATGGACATTGAAATAACACACCCTGTAAAAGATGGTTTTAAACATCGCTGCTTTTAAACATTTTTTAATCAAAAGCTTTCTATTATTTTAGTACCTATACAGCACCAAGTGTGCGGCGAGGCATGGATATTGTGATTACTTTACATTGTGAACAATCAATTATCACGTTGACCAGAGCTGATCTTCTCTGTCATACAATTCAAGAAGTAACTGTCTGGTCACAAATTAGCCTGCTGTTGTAAAGCAATGTCCTAAAACTGTTAGATGAACGCAAAATTTGCTTTGAAAGAGACACATCTTTGAAAGTGGTTGTCCGTGAATTGTTTTTCATACAGTTCAAAATCAAAAACGTCCACTTAAATAAGCTCGAATTTTTACGTTTGGGAAAAAATACTCATCATTTCAAATAGCACCCAGGTTTTTTTCAACCCCTGGAAAATAAAGAAGATCCGATATTTTCCAGTTATATATATGTTTTTCAATTTGTTTATTTGACTTTGCTATGAAATTGAAATACAATATAGCTGTAGACTTTCATAAAATATTATCCGTATGTTTTAATTAAATAAACTTTTCCTATTTCTGAGTTTATCTTTTGTTGAAAATGAAAAAAAAATACTAAGACTAATTTCTTGTCATTCTTAATTTTATGTATACCTTATAATAATAAACCGTTGCCTAAAAAATTAAGCTTTTGAAAAAAAGAATTATATAAGGTAAATATCATTTTTTTTTGTATTTCTTATTAAAGTAACAAAAAAAATTCTTAAAATTACAAATTAACAAACTGAAAGCTGGGGATATTTCAAATCCTCCTAATTTGGTTAAATAAATATGTAGGAGAAGTTTAGTTTAGTATTCCATACCTCCTTAGAACATAAAAAGGTAAAAAAAAAATCATACATGTTCAAAATCATTGCTATGATAACATTTATAGTTTAAAACTCAACAGTCAACAAAGAATCGTAAATTTTGTAATTAGCATAAATATTTAGCAGAGAAATTTTGATTTTAGTTTTCTTTTTTTATCATCCATCAATCTTCATTAAACATATACATGTATTCACAGATTTACCATGTGAATTTCTTTTCTTTTGCTTGATCACTGTTCGTTATCTTATTTTTTTCTAGTTGCGGTATTTTTGATATTTTTTTCTATTTATGCAATTGGTAAAGAAAATTATAATTGACTCGTTCTTACCTTTTATGCATTGTAGACATATTACATTTCAAATATATCCAATTACTTTTTTCCAATTCATGAAATTGAAAAAAAAGACATTCAAAACGCTTTCTTTTTGTTGAAAACGGATTTTTGCATTCTTTCATTTCTTCTTTGAGTGTTGATGTTTTATGAGCTTTTAAGTCAGAATTCTTCTCAATCGTATATTTATGTATAATGACGAAAAAAATATTGTTTAGAATTCTCAATTTATTAATGTTTTTCTTACAGCTTTAAAAAAGAGAGGAATCTTCTTCATACAGGATGCTTGTCATGTGATTTATATTTATTTTAATGCAATAAGTACTTTGATAGCCCGGTTACCCATCAACTAGCTAATTTTTCTTTTCATAATCCTTTCAACGCTAGAACACCTTGTCATGTGATTTATATTTAAGAGAATATAAATTACCTCAAATTTAATGTTAAATTTATAAAAAAAAAATTTATAAAAATGATAAATGACACTATGAAATCAACGTTTGCATTTACTTAGTACAGTAATAAACACACTTAATGATATCTTACAACACGAGGATTAGTTTATGTTTAATTTATTCATTGTAAACATTACTGCTAAATGTATTTCTTGCAATTATCAAATAAAATATACAGTAGAAAGGAAAGCAAATATCAATGATCCAATCTTTCGGTAATATATGTATTGTCACTAAAAAGATACAGAAATTTTATTTTATTACTCTTATCAACAAACATAGCTTGGGATTATTTTTAAGAATAATTAAATGCAATGTATACATCAGAGGTAAATCGGCGCTCTGGTATATACAAAATGTATTGGAATTCGCCAGGAGAATTTCAAAAAAGAAGATTAGATATGATGACGTAATCAATGCATAAATTTGTCAGATTTATTTTCCTTATTCACATCAACATTAACTTAGATATAAATAACATTAGGAGAGTTACAAGACAATTAACGCTCACCAAAGGCTGTGAATGTATTTCAATCTCTCTTCTAAACAACGTACATTATATCAAATATTTTACATACCATTTGACCTTCCTCATTATGATGCTGTGTCATTTATACTTGAAATGACATTAAATTGATTACAGTCCTTTATCTTCCATTTTCATGTAAAGTGTGAATTTTTAAAATGAGCATTACAATACGTTTTATATTAACAGCCCTGATTTCATTGAAAGATTCAATTGATGACAATAAAACAAGAAAGCTTTATATTTAACGACCTTATAATATTTGCAGTATATGCCATGGTTTTAGAAACGCTTAATCAATAGTCTCTTAAAACTTCAATAAAAAGAAAATGCTAAAGACAACAAAAAGTGATCGATATCGAAAAAGCTATATCCATACATAATTGTAAAATGAGCACAAAACACGGAGCCCTGAAATTACATAGGTGAGATTAGGTGCCTATTAGGAGTAAGCATCCTCTGTTGAATGGTCACACCTGTCGTGTTTCCTACATATTGATAATGTAGACGGAATTTTCCGAAGTTAAATTTACAATGAAAACTAAGGCCTAACAACTGGAATTATTCAAGTCAGTCAAATTACGATCAGATTACAGGTAATATTTGCTAACAATGGCATTAGAACGTTCATAGAGTTAACCAAATGCCGACTTTAAATGAGATTGTTAAAATCCTTGTGGCAACAGCTTAAAAGTGAGTAGCATGCCGTTCTTTATTAAATGATCGTACTCAGGGTAAGATCTTGAGTAGCGAATAAGTTGGGGAACATAAACACAATAATTTTTAATCATGCAATTTAGTTGGGAATTGGTCTTTATTGCCAATAATCAGTAAAATATAATATAGGAAAACATGTTGCAGGTTTTATGTGTCTTTTATCTCATGTCCAATACGAGATATCGAGTTGACATCCGTAGAAATAAAAATACCTACTGTTAATTGACCAAACGATGTTGATATATCCAAATATCGGAATAAAGTCTACAGCAAATCTACCAAAATAGAGACACTTCGTAATTTTGATTAAAATTAATAATTAAAAAAACAATCTTTTTCTAAAAATCTGCAATATCGCTCATAGATTTTTATTCAAATAATTGCACCGAATAAGGTTTACCAGGTAAAGTGGGAGAACTTTGCAAGATTGTCGTAATGTTGAAAATATATAATCCCACCTCCGATGTTTTGGAGACCCGTGTTTGCTCTGCTCCTATTTTGTATTGTTTAAAGGACTTTTGATCTTGAATACTGTTCGTTATCTCCATATGTTTCATGCAAAATTTGGTATAGAATTATATACAAAACAAAACAAACTCGCATATTAAAAAGAAGCACATAAGAAAACTTGCGAATTTTGTTATGTTCTTTGCATTTATTATTTTTTTTTCAAAATCAGTTAAAAAGTATAGGTCAATCTAGGAAACAAATGGCTGTTTTATATCCTAAAAGTAATTTTTAAAAGATAGTTCCGAAAAAGGAGCGGAAATTACTTCACAATACAACGAATTGTACTTTCCCATTCACAAAAAATCTTTCCTCATCGTTTTCAATTTTCAAGGGTAAAAAGAAAACCATTCTGAGGGAAAATGCTATATGTCTACCTGAGGAAAAAAATAAACAAAAAACAAACAGATATATGATGAAAATACCTATGATTAATAAGATTATAAATGTCCCTCACTTTTATTGAAATATTTATTTTATCCTTTAGGGTGAATTTACTTTACTCTGAATACACAACATTTTGTGAAAAAAAAATAGAAAAAGACTCAGATAAAAGCCAAAATAAAAACAGACATTTTTACAATGACATCTTTTTTTTATTATATAGAATGGACATAATATTGTTATGCAAAATCACCGCATGACTTATAGTACAGGAAATCATATCTCTTGTTGAACACGAGAAACATTTGAGGTCTATCTAATTTATGTTTTTTGTCTTGGACAACAGATAATATATATTGTATTATATGAAATTCTTTACGACACAAATAACTGACAATCAAGTTAGAATTCTTGACAAGGTGTAAAGAATTTATTGTAACCCTTGTCAACAAATGGGATTTTTCTTCTTTTGGAAAAAATGTTGCTTTGATAAACTACCTCATAAATTAGTTTTGACGCTTTTTGTTATATATACTGTGAACAGATTTTTAATATGTATACCTTATAAACATGTCTTGAAATGTTTTCTAATTAGGACTAAAATAAAAATGAAAATTATTTCTTTGTTCATATTTTAAAAATTTCTTTATTAAATGAACTACAAAAAATAGTGAACATTGCTAACTTTCATGACAGAAGAAAACGTTTTGAAGATGGACTTTTAAAATTGAATACCTCAAAGTAAAAGAAAAATTGTATCTTTCAATAAAGAAGATGATAAATGTCGGTAGTTACGCAAAGATAAAGCGTTTTTAAATAAAAATTGATTTACAGAATATTATATATGTGCTGCAAAATATTTTAATTATTAGTATCCTTACGAATTATTTCGAATGAAGTTTACATTGGTAAAAGTGGAATAATAGTATGTTTGTCATTGAAAAGCGCTGTCTTTTTCCTATAGAATCCTTCGATTAAGAGAACAAATTAGCTATAAAAATACACGAAAATTTAAAATTCAACTTTTCTCAAAAATGAAATATTTTCAAAATATTTACTTGTATTTTTGCATCAAAATCAGCTTGATTTGTTTTAAATATTCTCTTTTATTCAGAATGGATTTATAAAAATGAAAATTAAAACATATTTATTATGAAAGAAATTCTTTTATGTACATACAATATAATTATTTAGAAGAATTTACCATGGCGATAAATTTATAAGAAAATATAGATTTCATAGATATCTAAAAAATATCATGCATTTCAGGATTAAAAGACATTTTGTACTTAGTTCTTTCCACTTACAGTAGCTAGAAGTACATATTGATAAAGATGCATTTTAGAAATCTATAATGACAACATAAATTAAAAGATATTTTCTTTGGTACTGAAAAATAATTTATGTAAGGAACTTATTTACCTTTTAATGTAAATTTTCATTTTTATCCTGATATAAACTTTCCTTTATATGTGTTAAATATGAAATATCTATAAGAATTTCATAACAATTTTGTAACGTGGGTTTACAAAAAGTCATATGATTGTAAAAGTGTAAGTAAATGACAAATACATTTCTTTTACTCATTGTTCCATTGTTTGTTGTATTTGTCGGAGATTGCGAGATAAGGTGAGCAGTGCTTAGGTTATAAGTTAGTTAGAAAAGGCATATCATTGTTGCATAAGTATTTTCAAAATCATAAAATGCATTGAATATATACACGCAACGTGCAAAAGAAATAAACAGAATTTTAAAGGATTAAATTTTGAGCTACTCATGGAAAAAAATAAAATGTTTGGTTCAAGAAATAAGAGGCATGTTATACAAATGATAAATTGATTAAACTTTCTTAAGAATAGCTTTTTTTTAATTTTTGAATATGTGAAAGCATATAATGTTGTTATCTATTCTTAACGATGTTGGCGAAATGAACGAGGTTATAAAGCGAAAATCCATGAAAAGAATATTTTCGAATTGTACGAAAAATGCAACAAAATCTAAAAACAGAAAACAATCCTTGCTATAAAACTTGAATGAATATCTATTTTCATTTATTTAGTAATTTGTAAAACGAAACATATGGAGATAACGAACAGTATTCAAGATCAAAAGTCCATAAACATTACAAAATAGGAGCAGAGCAAACACGGACCTCTAAAACATCCTAGATGGGAAAAGTTTTTGCTCTGCTCCTGTTTTTTATTGTTTTTCTTTTGGACTTTTGATCTTGAATACTGTATGGTATCTTATATGTAATAATATACAGCATTCAATAAATAAATAAATATTTGTTAATGAAAACAGTCATAGTCTGATTTATCACAATTGGAGATTTAAGAATCGAAGAAAATTTATTTTTTAAAAGTCTTCAGTGCCAATTTTGACGAAGTTTGATAAAATTATTTAATGAAACTGAAAGTTTTTAGATTAAATAAATGATATAAGATTAACCATTTCTGAATTTTTTCTAAATGCTGCTGATGTTATTAATATTTTTCATGGTTTCAAAATAAAAAAAAGGAATTGTACACATACATCTCTACAGTATTTATATGATTAGGTCAGATATACATTTTGAATCCCATTTATTATCTTTTAATAAACTAGGAAAGACCCTTTTGTGTGTTATCTTCACAATCCAAAAAAGAAAATATCAGAGGAAGAGCATTAAATTAAACAGAGGTTGTTCAAAATTTCCGAAACAATAATAAAATTCTAAATATTCTTTTTTTTAATGGTTGAGTTTTGTATGGTAGTTTTGACTGAGGATTTACTGACGTTATTTTATTTACATATTAATAGTTTTTATTTAAAGGCTGATTAGACAAAAAATGTCTTATACAATTTGAAAATTATATTGATAGATAAAAGAAGAAACTTTTTTAAATTCATACATTATTTAAGAATTGATATACTCGCTAAATGTGGCGTTTCAATATGTGTAGAATATTTTCAAAAGGGACAAAAGCGATTTTATACATTTAATATTTAAAAAAAGGGTATTGACATTTTACACTAGTGATTAGAAGATGAAAACTATTAAAATTGTTGACACTGCATGATTTAAACCGAAAAAACCCACATATGTCTGCACCAAAAAGTCTTGCAATGTCCAACCTCTTCTATAAATCATGACACGTATGTAGTACATTTAAATCTTGCAGTTTAACTTTCATCACTTTCAAATTTCAAGATAAGTTTATATTTAGATAAAGATGACACGAAAAATAAATCATTCAGCCGTAAAGGATTCAAATTCACTTGCATAAAGCTGTCAGAACTTTTATGATAAAGAGGACATATTGTTTTATGGTCGCAAAAACATTGCGCCCGCAACAAGCTTCAACATATGGATAAGTGGTATCAAGAAAGATTTCAAACAAATCAATTGGGAGATTTTCTTTCAAGTGATGGTTCAAAACAACCTTGCTCGTTTGATGTTCCTCACGAGGTATATGTTTATCTAAATAATTTTTCAAAGTCTTCTTATATGTATTATTATTCAAGTATAAACAATATCTGCTTTTATTTTGTCATAAAAAAGGCTCCAATCATTATTGTCATAAAAACACTCAAGCAACTTTAAGGTATATACTTCTGAATATGTGCATGAGGGGGAGAGAGTATATAGGTGTGAGGAGTGTGTGAGTGAGAGTGTGAATGTATGTACAGATTTGTGCGCCGCGAGTATCATTGGGGTATTTGCACATGTAATTTTAGATTAATTTTAATTTTTTAGAGTTATATTTTAGTTTACAAATCATTTGTGAGGTATGAATTTTCGAATTCATTTTTGTCGATTAAACAGTTGAAATTTTAACTAGTGATTGTATTTTCAGATTTTATTGACAAACTCAACCCACTTTTCCCCTAGTGACAGTCATAATTTTGGATCCCTGGTATCTAATACGTATAAGGAGACTAAGGATGATCACAACTGTGAGGGAAATTTGCTGGAATATCCAGAATCTCAACAATATTTTCCTTATATGGAGGACCAAGAAGTAATAATTGGCTGTTAGGAAAGACACAACAATTGCCATTTGAAGTTGACAAGTTTTTTTTTATATTTCTGTTAAATATTTAGAATATTTTATTTTCAAGAGTTGTTTGATTTGGCCATGCCATATCATGAATGATCGAAAGGGTTACTTGCTGTGTCTTTTTCCTTCTTGTTTTTCATAAAAACAAATATGTTTTCATACAAGCATTTGACAAAACCAATTTATATTCATAACGATTATTATAGATATTCAAAATATTTTTTGAAAAAATCGTATTTGACAGTAAGAATGAGTGTTAATTTTTTGATATGGACCAAACTACACGAGAACTAGAAAGTTGTTTAACTCTATGCAAAGGTACTCTGAAAGTCGATATTAAAAGATGCTGGAGTTCCTTATTAACACCATCCTGTAGTCTTCAGTTTTTGGAGACCAGGTCTTCCAACCAACTCTTTGAATTCCGGAGAACATATATTGTACTCTTTAATTACCCAGTCTGTTTTTATATTCATACAAAAGAGTATTTGTTTAAAAACTTATATATGAAAGGAAAAAAATGTTACCTTCAAGTCGATATTATGATATATCGACGACGTGTTATCAGTTATTTGATCAAAGATCGTTTTTTTTTTACTTCCATCCATATGCCTACTTTAAATATGCTAGTGACGGTGAAATAAAAGACACCAAATAGTTTACCATATATATGTTTTATAAATTATTTAAATGCTTTACTTATTATAGACGATAAGGTTCCACTAAAAACCCACAGGAACTTGGAAAATATACCGTATTAGTGAAAATTTTAGCGAGACGCAAATTTAGCGATTTGTCCTTAAAAACTGGTAATTTAATTTTAGCGAAATGTTTTTTTAGCAATTTTATATTGCATTTTAAAGAAGCTATTACAAAGAAAATGCAAAATAGACGTGCTTTAAGTAAAAGGGGGTCAGCGATCGGGAATCAAATACAATTGTATTGCTATGTTGACCTAATGGCATGAAACCCAAACTTCGGCAATGGCGTCAATTGAAGGGTTTGCCAAGAAAGGAATCTGTTCAAAAAAATTTATCCTATCATAAACTTCCTCATGAATATTCATATGCACTATAAAAATACAATTTAATAGTATGTTGAAGCTTGTATATATCTTTATACTTTTATATACATGTAGATAGAAACATGTATTGCTATTAAAAAGTAAATATTCTATATAGATATGGTATAGTTTTCATATATTTTTTTCTTTAGAAATCTGAAAGCATGTAAAGGAAGTATTTTGAAAGCTTCTGTTGATTATGTAAAGGAGTTACAGAAAAGCAGAGAAACGCTGATAAAAGTCGAAAGTAACATCAAAGCAATGAAGTCTAGAAACCAAAAAATGTTAATGAAAATATTTGTAAGTATTACAAGTATTTTGTATTTATATTAAACATTGAATTGTTTTTAAAAACTATGAAGAATTGATTGTACCATATTATTTAACTTCTTTAATATTAAAGTACTGCATATTCATACAATTTTTTTTTTAATTTTTATCCATTTCAGCAACTCGAACTAAAGATTGAATTATATAAACTAACATGTGATGGATACGACAATGGAAAGACTTCCTAGGATTCTATGGTGGTAGATAGCTGTGTTTTTCTGACACTTTTTTAAAATTAAGGACATGAACCTTTTTTACATAGAAAAAGTTGAGGAAAATTCAAATTCGAATTATTACGTTTGTCAAAGGTAAAGAGAAGATTTGCATCTACATATATATAGTATATGGAAAAAATTATGGAAACAGGATAGATTTGAGAATATTAAACCATATTAATTAATGCAATGTTGTTTTTTTTATCATGATACTTAATATTTGACTTCCCAACTTCTGTGAAGAAATAATATGCATCTTTTAAACCGTTTTATTTTGAAAATATTATTGTAAACGAGAAGTGCACAGAAAAAATTACAGATATTCGAAAAATAATCATGTCACTCCTACATCAATATTTAGATGGAAACAGGAACTTAAAGTGTTTTAAGATAAAATAGAATCGTTCTCGTGAAATATTATTTGAATGAAGGATATGGATAAAACGAACAGTATTCAATATTAAAATCCATAATACAATACAAAATAAGAGCAGAGCAAACACAGACCTCTAAAACATCAGATGTGGGATCAGGTGCAATGGAGGAGTAAGCATCCCAAGCTGACCGGTCACACCCGCCGTAAGCTCCTTGTCATGTTCAGGAAAAAACGGAAAAGTCCGTCGTCAATTCAGTGTATAAATAATGGACTAACAATTCGTTTGAAAAACGTCAGTCAGCATTTCAATAAAGTCATCACTTTTATCATAGAGCTTGGTTGTTAGATTCCATTAACATCTTTTTCAAGTAAAATATACAAATATGAAACAGATGTTTCAGACTCTGTGGTATCTTTGATCTCAAGCTTACCAGGATATATCATATCGACACAGGAATGAAAATTACCATTGTTAATTGACAATACGTCGTCAATATATCTAATTGTTGAGTTGAAGGACACAGCGAGTGTTTTCTTCTTTTCACGCATACAATATTGCACAAATTCTGCTTCATATGAATAAAAAAATAGGTCTGCGAATAACGGAGCGCAATTGGTACCCATGGAATTCAAAATGGGTACTGGAAGACCTGGTTTTCAAAAACCACATTGATAATGTCAATTAGAAACTCAAGCATCTTTTTTATGTCAACTTCAGATTACTTGTTTGTGCAATCAGAATGTGTTTTAACAAAATAATTTTGCAAATGACCTATGAACAAGTAAGAAAATTTAAGAGTTCCATTTTCATTGAAAAAGCAGCTGTAAATTATATCAACAAGCCTGGACTCTAACTTCTCGTGGGGGATGGCTGTGTATAAAGTTGAAAACTTTTAAAGTTGTTGATTTTGGTAAAATCTTGTAATTTCAAATTGTCCAAAATTTCTTTTGAAGATGTTTTAGAAAATATATATTTTATCTGACAACCACTGTACTTTTTGAAAACATGATATATGATATGTAAATAAGCAATATAATTATATTTTTCTGCTTGAAACAAAACAAAATACCTATGATAAATGGGCTGCTTCATCATGAAATACATGGAGAAAAGTCGAAGAATATTCAAGAACAAAAGTCCATCAACAATACAAAATAGGAGCAGAGCAAACACAGACCTCCAAAATATCAGAGGTGGGATCAAGTGCTATTTTATCTTTATGTAGAACGGCAGCATGCAATTCAAAATTTGAAAATAACAATTTTGAAAACTTATGGTCACCAAGGATTTAATATTTGTAGTTACAAACATTTTTGTAAACACCAACAATAATTATTTTTATATGGAATACTTGTATCTTATTTAATTTTCTTTTATTTCATTCTTGTTTAGAGTCAGAACGGGGAAGTGTAAAAGTGCGAGACAATGTGAGCAAATATTTCATTATTTAACTATATATCTCTCATTTTGAATTAGGAAAAAGACTCGCCAACAACCTATAACTTAAAGAAAGGAAAATACATTAAAACCAATTATAGCGAACGCGCTAACGCGTATAACGAATGGAACTTTACAAAGCAGCTTTTTTTATTCCTTGTGACGTCAAAATACATTATAAACTTTAAAGATATCAAGAATTACGCTGAATTATTTTTTCTGAATTACCAAAAATTAGATCTCTGAAAAATTTTACTGTGTATACCATTACTAAAGTTGCTCCGAACATTATACATTTATTGCTGTTTTTGAGGTCAATACGATGAGCTCGAGGTAGCCATCTGATTTGTACAGTATTCATCAACCCCTAAGGTAAGGGCTTTACGAGTTCCAGTGCTTCATTGTTACCAAAAAGTCTATTATGTTAAATTATGTATTTTTCATGCTGCATTACATATAGTAAAGTGTTTTAAAGTCGTTACTTTTCATGTTATTATTTGCATGTAATTACTTTATGTTAATCTGCAACAACTCATTTCTAGAGATATTTGGTCATTAGAAATAATTGGTGTTAAATCTTCAAATAAAAATGAATCAGTCGTGCATTTATGTATCGTAAACTGTAAAGTGCAAAAAAAAAAATCCGGATTTCATCACAAGGATTTTTTTTCCAACATTTTTTTCAAATGGTAGCAAAATAATAAATATAGAACCACTGAATTTACAATGCATGAACTTAATTGTCAGTCAGACCCCTGTATCTCGCTATACACTGAGCGATGTGCCATTGCATACTTTCTACCAGACTATCTACATTGTATATAGTTCTGATCCAAACCCATCCATGTTTCCATGATTGTATCATAGCTGAACATCTATACACCACATTTTCTTTGTTCGAAACTATGGTGTATTTAGAGCAAACCAACACTTTTCTGTGATCAATATATATCCCACTAATTCTAAACTCCGCCTTCTTGCGGTCTAGTAAAGTTAACATTTTTAAAATGAATATTCAACGTTTATTGTATTTATCGAATACAACTCAAAACAAAATTACAAAAATAAACACACATCATTGCACACATATCTGTTCTCTCAAAATAAAACATCTTTAATGAGATACTAATTCGCATAAAACAAGTACAAAAGTAAGTTTTCTCTCTCTCTCTCTCTCTCTCTCTCTCTCTCTCTCTCTCTCTGAAATTAACCTTTTTTTGAAATAGTTATTTAAAAAGAACACATACAAAAAAGAGAGTTTTTCTCTCAAAGTAGCAAAAAATGTCTCCCAGTAACTTTGCTTTTCATTTCACTAAAATCATTAATGATATACACCTGGTTCGTAATTATTCAAAATCCGAAGTCTGAAGTCTGTTGTCCACTGTACGCTATTCCGCCGAAATTAAACGTACAGTGGGTGAAAATTGGACCAGGAGCATCTGTATCCATGGAGGGTGGCGGATCTGGGGAGGCAGATGCAAAAATAGTAGAAGTTGCTTCCTCTGATTTTATCTTGACGCGTTTTGGCTCTAAGACGTTGGATACCTCCATTACCATTTCATCTGATGCTCTTTTATACTGTCGAACGGATTCTATCGAACGATGGCCCGTTCGGGCCATAATTTCTTGTTCCTCTATTCCCGCCTGATATAACGCGGTCGCACATGTACGCTTCCCGGAGTAAATGGTATAATTACCCTCCAACCCGCCTTCTTGACACATGGATTTCATCAACGTTGACAGTCTGTTGACGCCGATGCACTCCTTGCTAAATTTCCTGCCGTCTAACGCTCGTCTATAGAAGGGTGCGGTCGGATCACTGTCAAGACTAAGGATGAGGCAAAGATACTCCTTATACACGTTGTACAACTCATCATCACAGATCATATGCTTGATGATTTTTGGCGAAATATTCCGCTGGTTCAGACCACCTGAAATATAATCATCAAGTAAACATTAATATGCTCTGCCGAAATACTAGTATAACATATTCATTCTAACCCCCCCCCCCATTTCCAGAAAAAAATACACTTAGTGCTATTCCTGTTTGAAACATTTTTTTTTAAATAAACGATGCACATAACTCTTAATTCACACTTAACAAAAATGTATAATTCTGATGGACCTTTTTGTTGAATATTTTTGCAGAAAATATAATCTTACCTTTGTAAGTTTTACTGATGCGCCCTTTGAAAATAATGTACGGTCTTTCATTTCCATCATTGTGAAGCTCAAACTGATTAATCTATAGGTTCCTATGTTCGTCGACACCTCTTAAACCAAAGAGCTTGCAGTTGTAAAAAAAGACTGAATTTAGTAATGATTTTGAAGACGAATTCCCTAAAATGTTTTTTTCCCAAATAATTTTTTCGTCTTTTCAGACAGGGGTTCGGCTTGTCGTTTTACGACTCCAACTCCCTGAGCAGTAAGCTCAGACATTTTCGCACTCAGCGCTCGTCGAAATCCTTGAAAATTGATATTTTTTTCATCCAAAAAGTTTAAACTGTTTCCATTTTAATTTCTCGTAGATACCTCAGGACGCCCACGCACAACTGATACAGAGATCTTGGTGGGTACTGCGCACCATCTTTACGCCTCGCCTCAAGGACAAACCTTGTCATTATGTCATTCATTTCGGTTTCATTAGTTATTAGAGTCAATTCAGGCATGAACGCTCAAGTAATTTGCATTCTGTTTTTTCTCCATTCCTGAAATGTACTTACACTCCAGTTTGTGTTTTTCCGAGTGTTTTTGCTTTCATAGGACTTTTTAATATTGTCTATTTCCTGCTCTTCGACGGGCGATACAAAACGTTTGTTTTCTTGAATATCGTCAGGGATTATCGCATCAAATTCTTGCAGTATAGAAAACTCACCAAAATCAGCAGGTTCGACTTCATACAATTCAACTGTTTGGGTCAGCGACAATTCGTTTAGGGATTCTTCGGCCTCAATAATATCTAAGGTTTGAGAAAGCGCAAAATCCATGCGGTCTTCCTCCATGCTGATAACCGGACTGACCATTCGAGCACGTGTCTCTTCGTGAGATACCGGTATATCTTGTTTGGTCAAGCGTGCATAACAGTATAGTCCCCTAAATTTACTCATAGCATTTCATTTATCAAAAAATCAATGGCAATAATATTTTATTACTTTTATTTTTTTTGATTTCAATACAGTGCAGCTGCAGTGTATTTATTGACAACATATTACTATAAGGATATAATTTTAATCACATTAATAGTTTGACACTGTTTTCCTTAACTATATATTTCTCAGTCGATGTTTTGCACGCTTGATTAAGCAGACTAACTCTAGATCTAATTTTAGAATCCACGTATACAGGTTATAGCTATGGTACAAGTGAGCTACCGTTATGTTATTCTATTGGTTCGCTATAGATACCCGATGACATTTTGAAACACCCACTCGGGGCGTTGCCCCTCGTGACTGTTTCAAAATGTCATCGGGTATCTATAGCAAACCAATAGAAAAACATACGGTAACTATTACTTGTAATTTTCCAGTCTGTGATATTATCTGGCTGAATTTTTCCACACGATCTTTTTTATGAACTGCCGAACATTTTCTATCGGATTTAAATCCGGTGACGCAGCAAGCCTGTCCCTAACGGTCACGTGATTCTGTGTAAACCAGCCACAGGTATACCTTGCGGTGTGCGGTCGAGCGTTGTCCTGTTGTAAAACATAAGGTAGATTGTTTGTCACAATATTGGACGACAACAACCCCTCCTCCAAAATTTCACAGAACTTCACTGCAGAAATATTTCCACTGACAGAAACAATCGGAATGAAACCCAACTTGCTTATTCCACCCCATACCATAACAGCTGGTTAGAACTTCGGCACCATTTTTTGACAATATCCAAATTTTGCCCACCTTTTTCGGGTACATCTTTAGAATTAGAATCGACTTTCGTCCGAATAAATCACATTTTCAAAATGAAATTCTGATGAACGATGCACTATACCTCTCTTTTACGCTTATTTTCTGCAGTTATACAAGTGCCACCTTTAGAGAAACCGATTTGAAATGATTACTGTGAGCCAAAGTCCGACTCATAGTCAATTTAAAAACTAAAACTTCTCTTCTCGCATATTCATTTATAATTTGCTATGCTGACCATTGCGGCTGAGAGGCAGCAAGTTGTGCAATCCGTCTGCTGTCATTCAAGTCCAAAATTTTCTTTCAACCAGATCCTTGACACCGTATCTCTGACTTCACTTCCCAAAATTTTTTTCAAATAATCAAACACAGTAGACTTAGGTATGTTTGTCATTGCACAAATTTTTTGCGCCGAAGTGATTCCGCTTTCATATAAATTAAGGAAACGTTTTCTGTTGTCAATTTCTGACATCACTGTAATCGGAAGATATGTCGTCTGCTAAAAGCATCATCGCGTGACGTTACATAGAAACAAGTGGAAAAACTCTAAAAGTTACGAAAGCCCAGAAGGCTCATTCGAGATTCAAGTTTCGAAATACGAGATTCAGAATTCGAGATTCAAAATTCGAGTTTCGAAATTCAAGATCCAAACTAATCAATCAAAAGCGGGTTCAACTTTTGATTACTTCCCTTTGTTACGTTTTTACTATCATGAAATCGTTGAATATATTTATAACAAATGGATCATTTGCTAAAATGATAATGCAAAAAAAAATGTTTTATGTATTAAAACGAAATAAAAATAAAATTTGGATTACATTTTGAAAAATACGTATATAATCTTATTTTTTTTAATTTAACAAAATTGTAAATACGTATATATGGAATATTATATGGTCTTATCGTTGACTTGCTAATTTTATTTCATCAGATCATTGTTGATGGAGAATGTTGCATTTAATTATAATTAGATATGAAATATTATGAATCGTATCTACACATATTTCATTACATTTATAAAGGGTACATTTGTGCAGTGAGACTTGACTGCTGAATCGAACTGTAGCGTTATATAAGGTTTTATAAAGGTATATTTTAGTCTTTGGCCATAACGCTATGGTCAGATACTAAAATATAACACCATAACGCTATATAGTTCTGCATGTAATTTAGACTCATCTACTATTTGATATAAGATAAAATAAATGCCGCATTTATTTTAATTCATATCGCCAAGCTGTATTGTAAAATAATTTTTCATTAATTCAAGAAATCAAAGCCTTAGATGAAGATAAGTAATTAAAATTAATACTTAATTTTTATGTATTTCCTCTATCAGGAAAACGAACGCGATTTTTCTTTATCAAAACTACGTCGTCCTTCAAGTTTCAAGCCTTTCAGTGTGTTCGGAAAAATGGGCAGGCGGGGTGATTGGGGGTTAGGTTATTGTTAACCTTTAGACACTTGCCACGTATTCATAACTTTATTTATATGTCATCAACCCCGTAACCAAAGTAGACAATACAAAAATATATATATTTCTGATATATGTATTCTATTTAATATTTAAGAGGCCATAATATAAATTAAAGTATATCTTGCTGATCAAAAATCCAATGATTTTTTAAATTATACAAATAACACTCTTTCTTGCATTGTAATTTAATTAAATGACTTATTTGTTATTTATGTTTTAAAGGATTTCTTGATAGTAAAATCATAATAAAGGGGAGTAATCAAATCATGAACCCGCTTTTGATTGATTAATCTGGATCTGGAATCTCGTATCTTGAATTTCGAATTTCGTATTTCGAACCTTGAATCTCGAATGAGCCTTCTGGGCTTTCGTAAAAAGTCGCTCTTTTATTTTTAGATATGAAAATAATGTTTTAAAATTACATATTCAGAAAAATATGCATGTGAAAAATATGCATAGAAAAATTCGGATTTTTTGCACCTTACTTTATTTACACCAAATCAACACCGCCACTCAATAAGTTATACGATTGAACTATTTTATTTTTCCTATATCTTTTGTATATATCTTTACGCAGATTGATAAAAGGGACTTTTCATAATATTTACTAGAACGCGCTATTTGATTGTTTATGTTCTGTCCTTTAAGATTCCACTAAAGGTATGATAATTGAAACTTGCCAAAAGCTAAACAATAGAAAAGGAAATACCACCTTTCAGAACCTGGTTTCTGAATTACTATGAATTTATTCTCTGAGACATGTCTTATTTTTGTATAGCATGTATTGATTTGCATCGGGTTTTTTTGTGTGTGTGTTCATATAAAACCTACCGAGCGATAAAAGTTTATCAATAATATTGGACATTAAATGAAGAAATTTTTGTTATTATCTATAGATCCTTTTGACGTTTTCATTTTTTAACAAAAGAAAAGGAAATATCATCTCTCGAGACATCTTTTCAGAATCACTGCGAATTTATTCTCTGAGAAATGTCTAATTTTTGTATAGAATGTATTAAGAGCAAGAGTCACTAAGGCCTTTTTTTGGCCCTGAGAATTTCTTAAAATCAGAACTGCTCAGTTTAGGTTGAAAATTCAGAATTTATCACATGAACTATCGGTGACAATATATCTATTAAACATGACGTAATTTTCCCTCCAGTCAATGCATTATGACGTCATGAAATGCGTAATTTTCTTCAGATCCTGTACATTCCTTTGAAAATGGCCTAAAGCTAAAGTTTTTTAAAATGTTTCAGATAGAACACAACCTCTGATCCAAATATGCAATTACATAATGAAAGATCTGTTTCTGAAGATAATTTTTTGGATCATGGGCTGTGCTCATATCTTAATGTTTTGATGAAGGTAGTCAAATACGCATGTTTTCTGCAAACTTCAATTTCTCAAAACCTGTTTTCCAATATCTGGATTCTCAAAATGAATTTTAATTAAAGGAAATGAAAGCTCGAAGTCTCTACCTTATTTTTATATCTGTATTAGGAAAGAGGGTGATAGTCAATTAATTGATATAAGGACAGGACCATTTTATGCATTAAGTGAACCTAGATCTTTGCGTCGTTATCTTTGTTGTGTTTTTATGAGAACAGCGGTAAAAGTGAATTTGTAATATTGACATTAATTGAACACATTTTTGTTATTATCGATAGATTTTTTTTGACGTTTTGATTTTTTACTGTTTGTTGACAGTGTGGAAGTTAAGACATTATTGAAGAATGGGGAAATTCTGAGTTTCAACATCAAATCCAAAAAGGCTCAGCGATTTGCGGCATTTGTTTTAAATCTATCAATTTGGCATTCGAAGGAAACAATAGTGGTTTGAGGGAAACAGTTGCAATTAACAATTCTCGGAAAACTATTGTCAATCTCCGATGATGCATTGATTGAGTTGTTTTTTGTCTGGGATATTAATTTGAACTAAGTGCAGTAGTTATGATACCCTACTATACATGCATGTGAGATTGCTTTAATTGTGCTCAGTTGATTTTCCAATAATCGTCGATGAGTTCGAGGTATTTTGATATGTATGGTGGCATATTTCTTCTCCTTACATGCAATATAATTTATATAAACATGCAACATAATAATGTAGACATGCAAATTATTTGTGTCAACATGCAAAATAATTATGTTGACATACAAGTTTTCAATCTTATACGAAAATATGATTTAAATATTGGTAAATTTACTTGCTAACGCCATTATCTGACATCATACATGCAGATCAAAAATTATTATGTTGACATGCGACTTATTTATGTCAACATGCAAGATAATTATGTAGACATGCAATTTATTTTTGTCAACATGCAAGATTTTTATGAAGACATGCGAGTTATTTATGTCAACAAGCAAGATAATTATGTAAACATGCAAGTTCATTTAATAAATTCAATTTAGCTGATGTTCACCTCCATCATTAAATAACCAACAAATGACACATGATGAAGTGGCAACAGTATTAATATGCTGAAACATAACAAGGCCTGTGGCAATGGTAGAATCTTTAATGAATATCTTAAAAATACATGTGACTGCGTGTTGAATTTATATACTGAATTGTTAAACAGAATTGTGTGGGCTTGTGAAAACATAATCCCAGTATACAAAAATAAAGAAGACAATTATTACGGAAACTTATAACCGCCTCGTGTTGTTGTTTTAGAACGCGATATTATGGTATAAAAATGTTGTCAAGTACAATTGCTTCAATGTTTGGCGATATAATAATGACAACTATCTCTGATGAATAATACTTTTCTGATTTGTTTTAGACGACTTATACACTTTGATATATCCAAGTTGAAGTCCTAAATGTCGCACATAAAATAATGTGTAAACATTATGACGCTTAATTTAGATATCGCAGACATTAGTGCAATATAACATGTATGAAGACTTCGCTCAGACGACTTGCAATATCAGATTTATACAAAATTCAAGATTTTATCAGTCCAATTTGGGCCCTTGGAGGAGCAAAAAATATTTACAAACAAAAGGAAGAGGATCCAATTGATAGAACAAACATATAATGAGAGCAGTTGATAAAAATGTACTAGTGTATAAGAGATATACTGAATATTATAAATTCATGTATTGTATATATGTTATAGCAATATTATAGTCAAAGGCAAGAAACTGGGAAAAAGTACATATATGCATATCAAAATATTCTCAATTAATGTAGATTACCGAGGAATCTAGCAATTGATCTAAGGATGTCAGGGTCTTGATTAGTCATGCACCAATGAAATTGATTATCATAAGAAAGAGACTGAAAAATTTTACATTTTAATTTTACAAATATTTAAAAGTTCAAGTTTAAGTCTTTTCACATTAAAATGACCATACAAGGAGAAAATGAATTCCATCCTAAATATAACGTTTTTCACTGAATTGATGTCTGATTTAAATAAAATAATTCAAATAGTTATAGGATATCTTGCAGGCTCCTCCCTAAATAATTAATCTTATGAATGTTGCTTCAAAGGACAGTCACTATATTTGGTAATACTTGTCCACTATTCAATGCAAACTATATAACGATATCTTTTATCATTTTCTTAGCTTGGTGAACATATGCATTACATATAAGCATTTAAAATTTCGTCTGATGTGATGTCATGCATTGAATATTACTTCACGTCTGCACATACTCTATATTTTACAATTATGTTAAGACTGATAAAATGAATGTAATAATTTGCATTTTGTCCTCCTTCTTTTTCTCATTAGTTAGCGCTGTTACAGACACAGTTTTTCCCCCATCATGTAATGAATCATTTAGTAAATTCAGATTCATGTTATCATTTATACAATCATATACATTTTATGAAGTTGCTCTTTGAGTACATTTAAAAAGCATATACATAAAGAATTATAACACTGTAAAAACTGCAAATTTCTTTTTGTTTATTCTGAAATTTTAGATTTTTATTTTTAAAAATCATATATTTTTTTAAATAATCAATTTCGGAGAATAAAAATCAGGCACATAGCTACGGTTTTCAAAGAGTGCCCCGAGTCCTAAGAAAAGCACACACTCAGAAATAGACGAAAGCGTTGTCTAGACATACATTTAGTGCTATAACAATTTGAATTATTTTATTTAAATCAGACATCAATGCAATGTAATGCTTTATATTAGTACATCTAATGTTACAAGTCTTTCGCATTTTGCTCAATTTCCTCTTTGATTAAATCGAGTCGTCCACGCAAAGTCTTCATATATGATGACCGTCAAGCGAAAACCACCCTTATGTGCATTATGACGTTATCGAGAAAACGAGCGCTAAAGTTGACGTCATAAATGTTTGCCGAATTTTGCAAATAAATGCACTGTGAAGACGCATCTTTAATTATAATATTTCTTCATACAGTAAATGCTTATACTTTAGAAACAACATAATGAGTAGTCGTAAGTATAATTATTAAAGTCCACTGTTTAGTTGAAAAAACATGATTTACATCAAACTGAAGGTGAAAATCCTTTGAAGTAGCGAATACCACGATATTCGCCTTTATTTTCATTTTCGAGGAAAATTTTCTTTTTACTTCTAAAAGACAAATATGGGGGAGAAATCGCATATTATCTTTAGACTAGGGCAGCAAAAAAATGGACATAGATATACTCTTATTCAACATTCTTTTTGTCATTATTTATTGATATTTTTCTATATTTATGATAAAAAGCATAGAAAACCTTTACAAAGTGTAAAGCCAAGGCGTTGGATTTCATACAAAGGTGTGTAAGATTATTGCAAACTAAACAGTGTTATGTACCAAAAATCAAAAACAAGCTTGAAGACATGGGGAGGCGGGTCACAGAAATATAATTTATCAGTATATATTGAAGTTGGATAACAAAGCCCTCAGTACAATTTGGTCGGAAAAATATACCTGACTATGACAAATGAAAAAGTTCGTTTTGTTTTGCTATGAAAAAGTTCCTTTTGTTTACTTTCTTATTCCTTGTCAAGAACCCCCCTCCCCCTAAAAAAAATAAAAAATAAATCGCTTCCTATGTGTCTGAAATAATCTACATGTACAAGTACTGCAAACGAAGGGAAGTAACCTGCATTATACTTATTTATTGTTACCTGGCAACAGGAAGCCTTCAGTATTCACCACTTCCTTCAAAGATTTTTCGGTATCTGTGTATATCTTATTTGCATGTTTTTGCTATTTAGAGGGGAAAATAGGAACCTTTATTTATTCATTCTAAAAAATTTGCTAAAATGAGTTAAATACCAATTGATATATATTTTTAATACGTTGGAATAATAATGCAACATTATGAATCCCTCGATCAGTTAATCAAAGACGAATGCAGCCTACATGAGGTTTGAGGTGGGTATAAACAAATTATACTTTGGTTAGGTTATAGAAAATAAATTTAATAAATTGATTCAAATAAAACTTGAAACTGATGAAATACCGTATATAGCTGGTAATTTTATTGGGGTGCTAATTTTGGCTCTTTCTCACGGTGAAAGATCTCAACCCCCCTTCTATTTGTTTAAAATTCATTGCCTATGAATCAAATTCTTTTGATATATGTTTAGACAAAACATGACTTATAGATACCGGTAATAATTTTGATTTACTGCACCGGGCGAAATACATGAAACCCGAAGAACAAAATAACAAACAAATAAAAGTAATACTCTCAAATATTTCTTAGGAAAAAATAATAAAAAATAATGAGTTTGCTAAACGGAGAGAATGCTAAGGTTTTCTTGGCATGGGCGTTTTTATGATAGTCCGCTAAAATTTTAATCGCTAAAATAGTCAGTAATCTTCTTACATGTAGTACCATTTGTCAATGTCAAGAACTGAAACCTCGCGTCCGCTTAAATAAATTACGACAAAATTAATTGGCATAACTTTGAGTAGGCAAAACCACAGGCGATTGTTTCATACAGTAAGCTTAGTTTTCTACTATTATATATAACGAAATTATATAATTATAACGAAAATTAAAAGTTGCCCAAACTCGAAAATCCTATTTCGTGGTGGTGGTGGTGGGGGGTGGGGGGGGGGGGGGGGGGGGGGGGGGGGGGGGGGTAGTGGCCAACTTTTTCACAGCCAACTTACTACCACTTCAAATTTTTTCCTTACAATCCTTGCTATCACTATACTATGGTTATAAAGTGGGGGGCCAACCATCCCATCAATGAACATTTACTATAGTTAAGGTTATGTTGGGGGAAAAAGTGGGGGGCCAGGCCCCCCCTGGCCCCCCCGGATGCTACGTCCCTGAATTTTAATATGTCGTTTAATCAACCAATCAAACCACAATTACACAACTGTACAGTGACCTAGCATCGTTTTTAGAAGGGGTCAGCCAGAGAAAAAAATAACTTACCTGAAAAAAGTTTACATGCAAATGTCCAAACTCGAAAATCCTATTTCTTGGGGGAGGGAGGGAGGGGGTAAGCCAACAGGAAGTAGACATGCAGTGGGATTAACACCATATTCAAGGCTGATTTTACAACCCATTGTACCCCTCTCAACAGAATTATGACAGGTGCATTATGCACGGGACTATTATAAGCTTTCGATTCATACATATTTCGCCATGTATGGTATACTTGTACTCCTACAAGTAAGAGCCTCGGTTAACGTCCCTGCGCTCCTTATATGCGCCAAGTCAAAAGTATCACGCCGTGAACCTCTAGCATGCTGGAGTAGGTATACTTGGAACATGTACATATTATTAGGACAATACTCTCTATCCTTCTCTCTCTCTCAAAAGGAATTGTATCAATGATTTTTGCACGAATTGTCTCACGTCACTCTCGATCCGCATTTTGTCCAGAATTTATGTGCGAGGATCGTATATTTTGGTTATTGTTTTCGAAGGTGTATTTCAGGGAAACTTTTAGATTATATAGGCGAAATCAGGTGTTATTTAAAAGTGTCCATGGGACAATGCTTCATGTATCATTTCTTTTCAATATAAAAACAAATGTCACGCCAGGTGCACGAAACGCGTGCTTAAAAGAGAAAGCAGCCATTACCCCTCCCTCTAAATTTTACGTTTTAAAAACTTTATCCAGTGCGGAATTTTCATCCTGAAAAATATTTTTCATTTATTAAAAGAAATATGGACTCTAGCCACACTGCATATAAAGAATTAACTCCTGGTAATGAATTTTTATATGCATAGCTGAAACAAATACGCATGTAGGTAATGTTTTAATTGTCTTAATTTTAGAAAAATTGTCGTCTACAATTAAGCAGAAAAAAAACACATAGCCAATTATTTTCAATTAATTAATTCTTTACATGAAAGAGACATTTATTCATCATGGAGACTTGCTATCAGTCAAAAATTTTACTTCCTATGCAAGTCCTGTACATTGATAAAAGGTGGTGGATGTTGGAATTCCTTTAATAAGTAAAATATATAGAGACGGAGAGAAGTGTATTGGTGAACTTGCTTTCCACCACGAGGCGCGACAAATGCGCATTTTCAGAATGTAAGAAAGGGGGGTGTCCTTCCAATTACTGGAAGTTCAGTGCCAACTTTAAAGTTTCAGTGGGTATAAATTATATTGCAGCAATGTGTTTTATATGCATCTTTAATGCAGTGTCAGAGATGACAATTACTTTGATAAAGCTCTTCAGGCCATTTGAGTGAGATTGATAGAAAGATACAATCGAATCTGCTCCTCAAACTGCTCCAAAAAAGAAAAAAAATCATTTGAAAAAAACCCGCAAGGACAGAAAGTATTTTCGACGAACGCCTTGATTTAATTTATGTGTGAAATAATATACTTTCTCTCTCATTGCGGGTTCGAATCTCACTGTGGGACGTGGAGATCGGTCCTTCGGATGAGACTGTATAAACCAAGTTCCCATGTCGCAGTATGCGCTGGCACGAAAAAGGTCCCTACCTGCTCAATGGCCCTCAGGACAGAGTATAATACAAAAAGCAGTGATGTCTAGATCTCCATATGAGTGAAACATTTTCGAGAGGGACATTAAACAGTATATATATATATACAACCAATCTTCTTCTCTGGAAAATGATAGGGCTGTTTGTTATCAGAATGCCCCTTATTAACAGACATAATTTCCTTATTTCGAATTTATTCAAATTCGTATACATGAGACACAGGAAAGTTTTTCTGTAGCCTTATACATTTAGATATCCAGAACGTTCATGTATTGTCAATTCGCAACAGTTACTTTCATTCATATGTCGACTCGACATACCATGATCATGAAATTGTTCAATCATAAAATGACGAGAAAAAAAAACTCCTGAAACAAAAGAGCATTCAAATTATCATCTGATCTGAACTATGTATATGTTTTTCTTTTCTTTTTTTTGGGGGGGGGGGGATTGGCATAAAAGTCTCTAGTATTAGTTGAATCAGAGTTTTTAGTCGAGATTTTAAGAGCATAGACCATATGAGCATAGACCATATAAACAATAAACCTCCTCCCCTAAAAAGAAAAATAAACTGACAAAAATGATTGTAAAAAAAAAGGAACAAAACATCTGGTGTCTCTTTTTAAGGGGGGATAAAAACCTGATATTTCTTCTAAAATGCTAAAATTATTGATCATAAAAAGTGACAATAACAATATGATTAAATAAAAATCACTTATGTAATGTCATTTGTTGTCTTAGGCGATTTTTCTTGGGCAATTTTTACTGGAACAAAAAAATGACGTTGTCCGATAAAAAACGGCGTCATAACGAAGAATTAGTTTTTTTATATGAAAAATTTTACTAATTTTTAGTCTTTGAACAACTACATGTTATATATCATTTGAAAGAGGAGAAAATTGTCTATCAGGATCAATAAACAGCTCAAAATGTCAAAATTTTCACTTAAGGGTGGTTTTTGCTTGACGGTCATCATATGTAATATTGCACCAATGTTTGCGATATTTAATTTTAGCGGTTTGATTTTTACACATAATTTTATGTGCGACATTTAGGAATTCAACTTGGATATATCAAAGTCTATAAGTCGTCTAAAACAAATCAGAAAAGTATTATTCATCAGAGATAGTTGTCATCATTATATCGCCAAACATTGAAGCAATTGTATTTAACAACATTTTTATATCATAATATCGCGTTCTAAAACAAAAACACGAGGCGGTTATACGTTTCCGTACAATTATAGATCTATTACACTACGGAAACGTATAACCGCCTCGTGTTGTTGTTTTAGAACACGATATTATGATATAAACAATGTTGTCATATACATAAACTGCAAGGTTTGGCGATTTAATTATGACAACAATCTTTGATGAATGATACTTTTCTGATATGTTTTAGACGACTTATGCACTTTTATATATCCAAGTTGAATTCCTAAATGTCGCACTAAAATAATGTGTAAAAATTAAGCCGTTAAAAATGAAATATCGCAGATATTAGTGCAATATCACATATATGATGACTTCGCGTAGACGACTAGATTTAATCAAAGAGGAAATTCAGCAAAATGCGAACGACTTGTAAATATAACGTATTGCATTGCATTGCTGTCTCATTAAATAAAATAATTCAATTAAATTGTTATAGCACTAATTGCAGGCCCGTAGTGCATGTTTAGGCAATGCTTTTCTCTTTTTCTGAGTGTATGCTTTTCTTAGGATTCGGGACGAGACACTTTTGAAAACCGTAGCTACATGCCTGAATTTCATTTTCCGATATTGATTATTTAAAAATATATATGATTTTAAAAAATAAAAATCTAAAATTCCATGCTGTCGGTAAATGCAATGTTTTTTTTTTAATCTTTAAAAGAAAGAAGACAAAATCTACACCTAATTTTAGAATATAGAGTCTCATTAAAGTCTTTTTATGCATGACATCACATTAGACGAAAATATTGAGTGCTTACATGTTAGCACATGTTCTTCAAGCGAATTACATGATTAAAGATATCGTTATTAAAGTTTGCATTAAATAGTGAACAAGTATTACCAAATAAAATGATTGTCCTTTGAAGCAACAATCATAAGATTTATCATTTAGGGTAGAGCCTGCACGATATCCTATAACTGTTTGAATTACTAAATTATTTTATTTAAATCAGACATCAATTCAGTGATCCTTAGATCAATTGCTAGATTCCTTGGTAATCTACATTAATTTAGGATATTTTGATATGCTTATATGTACTTTTTCCCAGTTTCTTGCCTTTGACTATAATATTATTATAATATATATACAATACATGTATGTATATTCAGTATATCTCTTAAACACTAGTACATTTTTATCAACAGCTCTATTATATGAATGATCATGTTTTTTCTATCATTTGGATCCTCCTCCTTCTTTTGTAAAACTTGTAAATATTTTTTGTTCCTCCAAGGGCCCGAATTGGACTGATAAAATCTTGTATTTTGTATAAATCTGATGTTACAAGTCGTTCGAATTTTGCTGAAATTTTCTCTTTGATTAAATCGAGTCGTCTAAGCGAAGTCTTCTTATGTGTAATATTGCAATAATGTTTGCGATATTAAATTTTTAACGACTTAATTTTTACACATTAATTTAGTGCGACAATTTGGAATTCAACTTGGATATATAAAAGTGTATAAATCGTCTATAACATATCAGAAAAGTAACATTCATCAGAGACTGTTGTCATAATTATATCGCCAAACCCTGAAGTACTTGTATATGACAACATGTTTATATCATAATATAGTGTTCTAAAACAACAACACGAGGCGGTTATACGTTTCCGTAATTACACTGCTGAGTTGTCTAAGACAATTATTTCCTGGAATTATTAATGAAAGATTCAACTCATGCTGATAATATACAACTCATTGTAGAAAATCAAGCAGGTTTTCGCAATGGTATGGGTAAAAAACACCACATTGTTTCATTGTACTCTCTTGTCGAACGTTTTAAAAGGCACATAATGAAATTGTACTGTGCATTTATTGATTTTGAGAAAGCATTTGATTCGGTTTGGTATATTGGACTATGTAATAAACTTTTACAAAATAATATCGAAGGAAAATGTTTTAAGATTATGACCAACATGTATGAAGATATTAAATCAAAAGTAGTAGTGAATGGAATAAGTTCAGAAATGATTGAATGTAATATAGGAGTTCGACAAGGGGAGACTTTGTAACAATTTTTATTTTCATTATACTTGAATGACCTTGAGGAATTTTTATCTGGAAAAGTTAAAGGTTTATCTTATTTGTAAGAAAAACTCAAGAGAGAACTTAATCTCTACTTACGGCTTTTAGTCTTAATGTATGCAGATGATACTATTTTGTTATCTGAAAACTCAGAAGATTTTAAGTACAAGTTAAATACTTTTCCCAAATATTGTGATAAATGGCACCTTAAGATGAATAGTAAGAAAACAAAAGTAATATTTGGTAGAGGCTAAAATAATTGGTACTTTAATATGGATGCGAATGATAAACTAATAGAAAAATTATATCTAAAATTTTGTTAACATATTCTGAGCTTAAGAACATCAACACCAAACTTTATGGTGTATGGAAAACTAAGTAGACACCCTTTATTAATTGATATCAAAGTTAGAATGATTTATTTACTTGTCAAAATATTTTTATTTAATCAAAGTATTTTGAAATTTGAAATGCTTTTTAATGTAACCAATACTAATTAACTCAGCAAAATTTGTAAATTGTTAGATATCATAATTGAGAGAGTTAGCTCTCTTGGTTGATATACTCTGTTATCCCTTCTTCGCTCATGTAATATTTCCTATTTATTCTACTATACATATCTTCTCTTCACTGTTCTGTCAGTTACAAGAAAAAAATATAGATCAAAAGTTCGAAGTTCATAATGTCAACATATGTATGCTGACATGCAACTTATTATCTTGTATTTTGACATAATTAATTTGCATGTTAACATAGCTGTTTTGCATGTTGTCATAAATAAGTTGCCTGTTGGCATAAATAAGGTGCATGTTCACATGATTAAATAAAAATTTTCACATAATTATCCTGCTTGTTAACATAATTAAATTGCATGTCAACATAATTATGCTGCATCTTGCATGTACATGTATGATGTCAGATAATGGCGCTAGTAAGTAAAATTACCCATAAAATCATATTCTCAGATAGTATTGGTAACTTGCATGCTTATATAATTATCTTGCATGTAGACATAATTATCTTGCATGTTGACATTTTTTCTTGCATGTGAATATAATTTATCTTGTATATAGGGGGCAGAAATTTGCCACCAAAGATTTGCAAAAGAATTTATGGATAAAACGTAGTTTCTGAAGCAGGCTTTTTGACACCTTGTCTTCCCCTCGACTTCAGAGGTTTAGAAAAATTTGTCAGTGCTTTACAGATTTAAGAACGGTAATTGCTGACAAAATCATTGTATTGAACATAAAACTTGCAAAATGATGACTTCAATCAAGACTGTTGATATCCTTCTTTCATGAACGTATTTGTCAATAGGTTATGTCTCTTTTAAAAAATGTTCATGGTTTTTTTATCAAATCAACTAGGAAGCATTAACCCCATGTGCAGATGATAAGAATATAATTATATTTTATTATTTGATGGTACCGGGGTATTTATTCAAAGGATTGAACTTGGCATTTAGATGCATGAACAATGTTTAATAATTAACAATCGTCATTTCCCCCCATATGTTGAACTGATAAATCCCAATGAGATTGGATATTAAGAAACAAACAATCGTTCCCATATATTTCATAATTATAGATTTCATGGGGTTCATGGATGTTTTTCGGACAAAAAGAGCTGAAAAAGCTTTAAATTGTACGACAATCAAGAAGTATTCGTCTTTTTACTGTCAAATTCTTAATTATTGAAGTACGAATTTTTCTGCTGTCTCCTGCAGATGGTATTAAAATCTCAAAAAATAAGTCGAAACTTAAACATGTTCTCTGTATAATCAATTCTCAAACCGATGCAAAGCTGCTGATAGTTAAATTTATTAAGTTATTTATATAAGATAAGATAAGAATAAGATATTCTTTGTTTTCTCCAAATTAGTGGAGAGTTTGTATGATCAGAAAACTAAATCATGTATCAACCCAATGCAAAAAAGGAAACATATTTATATATGTACAGTTTTCTTCTAGAACATAAAAGATTTCGACAATCTATGGCAAAAAGACTTTTATAAACAGTCGACTGACAATTTTATACTTATTGCTAGGCCTTGGTTTCTATATACTTATTTAAAATAGTTTCAATATAAAAGTAACGATCATTATACATTACGACAGGGGGGATCTATTGACAGAAAAAAAAATCTTCTTAGGTAATTGATCGACTCCTGGAATTTCCGGGTCTATGATTTTTTTTTCTGCATCGATCAACTATTTAGCTAGAAAATATCATAATTCAAAGACGTTTTGGTGAAAAAAGAACAACCTAAGATTTAAGTGAAGTTGAAAAATTGTTTCTTTAATAATTTTATCAATATGTACCTATAACGTAAGATGTAGAACTTCCCTTACTTATGCTGCAATATTTGCATTTGCAAATGTTTTCCTTTATATAACACTACTGAAAGCAATGCGTATCTATAACTGTATAAATACAGGTCAAGAGGTCATAAATGTGCGTATGGATAAACTTTTGACGTAATTTCTCAGTGACGTCATAAAGGGTCGACGCGCGTTCAGTGGAGTAAATACATGCCGTTGGGTTTGAAAAATAATGCATTTCATAACTTAAAAGTTACAATCAGGCAAATATATAGTGTGAATAAGTCACAAATGTAAATATTAGTAATAAGATATCATTTTAAAACATCTATCGGGCTATAAATACGGGTTGGTTACGCGATTAAATTCACGGAATTTAATCTCGTGACCAACCCGCATTTATATCCCCATAGATGTTTTAAAATGATACCTTATTTATTAACGACATCCGATCCTGATATTTAAAATCTTAAACTTTTTTTGCCAAGTATATTTTTAATTTTTACATACATAGCTTAATTAAAATTCAAATAAAAAATGGGGGTCAATACGCTTCTTTTGGCGCTACAGTACATTTAATATGATCTGTTTTCACTGAAATTTGTGTCTTAATTAAAAATTTTATTTTTGACGTTTTCCCTCCAATATCTTTATCCAATTAAAGCATGAAACAACATGAACTCTTAGTTTGTTTAGAAATGATACTTAAAAATTGTGACTAAGAAAAAGTTTCAAATTGCTTCGCATAATCAATTATTTGACCTTTCTGCACTAATAAAAAGTGATTTTTCTAGCATTAAAAATTTAATAAGCAAGAAAATTATTTTAAAGTCTTAAACTTTTTCTGATTCTAAGCAAATAGGTCAAATTTATCTTGAAAAGAACATCAAAAGTGTGGGCATATGATGTAAATTTTCAGATATTACTAAAAAAGCGTCAATTTTACGTAAAAATTGGCTCAATTTTTACTCGGATTTTTAGTATACATTCACTATATTTGTCACACTTTGTTGATAGAATTCATAACAAATAATTTATAGATATTTCAGAACCAGCATAACACACTTCACTGCAAAAAACAGCTTTGTGTGCAACCAGGTTGGAAAAAAAGGAATACAAAATTAACAGTACTGTTCTAGTTCAAAATGGAAAAACCTATCATTTTCGATTAAAAAGCCTTCCGCCACAAAATATTGTCCCTAGCTTAGTTCTACTTGAATGGAATTTAATCGCGGTTTTTTCATTTGATATACTTAAATTTGCACTGTAGAATTTGGATTTAATGTCAGAACTTAAAAATGATGCAGAATTTTATAAATAAAGGCCCTGACCAAAATTTGTTCAAAATCTCAGGATCGAACGTCCTTAAATATACCTTCATCACTAGCATACGGAGTTGATATACCAAAGTTAATTCGATACGCAAGAGCATGCTCTACGTATGAACAATTTCAACGACGAGGTAAATTATTGACAAACATGTTGACGAAATAAAAATTTCAGCAGTCTCGTTTAAAGTCATCAATTCGTAAGTACTATGGTCGATACAATGACCCTGTCAGCAAATATAATTTATCATTGAACCAAATGCTGATTTTTTCAAACTTATTTTTAGTCCATTATTTGTACACTAAATTGACGACAGATTTTTACCTTAATTCCTGATCATGACAGGGAGCACACGGCGGGTGTGACCTGTCTGCAGAGGATGCTCAATCCTCCATGACACCTGATCTCACCTCTGATGTTTTTGAGTTCCGTGTTACCTCAGCTCCCATTTTGTATTGTTTCATGGACTTTTGATCGTTAATACTGTTCGTTATCTTCATATGTTTCATGTAGTCTCTGCTTTGTAATTGATTTTTTCTTATTAGTTTAATTCCCTTTCATTTACTTTAATATTTTATTCAATATTTAATAAAGTATTTAGGTAACTTTATTTACATTACATAAACTGATTCTATGATTCAAAATATAAAGGTTACATTAGTCTAACTTAACCTTGTTCAAGCAGTGACGGATAAAGAGGGGCTACTCTATTTACTTTTAAGTTAATTTTTGTCTGTTTCTATATGTAAATAAAGTGAACTGTGATTGTTTTGAATTTTTCATTCTGAAAGAGAAAGGAATCTTATTTTGCTCTAAAGATTATTACATTTTAGTAAGTGAAATTGTATATTCATGAGGGGGAAGAATTAGGGTTTGTCAAATGAAACACATGACAGTTTTAGACTACAAACAATATATTTGATGTTCGTTGAGGACACATTTGTTTAAGGTATGGTCCCATAGAAAGGTTTATTGATATAAAAAGTAGCTTTATGTTATATGTACATAAAATAAAGACATTTATTGCTAAAGAATAATTTATTACTCTTCACATAAAACATTACATAATCATGATTGTACAGATTAAAAGTATATAAATCAACATATTATCACCCATTTGTAACCAATGAATACTACAAGCATCGACCAGGAACATATGCTTTATTTAAGAGGGATAAAAAGTGGCTCTGAAAAATTAAGTTTGATGGTTCAAATATAAAATTGGAACTTATGCTTATAAAGGTACCCCCAAAGTCATAAAAAAGAGGATTTACTAAGGAAATAGATAAAACTTTGATAATGCTTCCTATCTTTGTCATATATGTGTTCTATATGTTTGACTGTAAATTGCTAAATTTCAGCAAAAAATTAATTAACATGTCATTTCGCATTAAGCAAGACTTGAAAAAAATCATTTTGTTGCTTTCATTTTTATGCTTTCGAAAAAGAGTAGGCTCACTATATAGACCACCAGAAAAAAACCCAAATCGTACATACAGTATTTTA
>PRKT01000601.1:94763-121931 GCA_003671525.1 Saccostrea glomerata | reverse complement strand
CCCCCCCCCCCCCCCCCGAAAAAAAAAACCAAGAAAATCCTGTTCATATGACTTCTTGTTCTCAATTTTCACACAAATACATAAAATAAAGGTAAAATTGCATATCTTGTATTGATTAAAATGCAAACAAAAAATTTACGGTGTCTTTGAATAAAAATTTCATGCTTAATTGGCATAAATTTAAAAAGATACTCACCTTCAATTAGCTATTTTCAAACTGTTTTCCCGTGGGAATTTATTTAATCTTATTTTATTTTCTTCTTTATAATAACGTTGGTATTCTATTATGGCAGAAATATACAATTAGGACTCGCTTATACTGTACTCTCTAACTGTTGGGAATAATTTATATTTCATGTGAAAGGGACGCCATACATTTTTCATTAAGAATACATAACACGGTGTTAGTCGTTTAATTTCTTTAAAAGTTCACGTTTTGTGAATAGTGCACAAATTAGAAAATTAAGTATATGGAATACTTTAATGGGAAATAAAGACAAACGAAGTGTAGTTATTTGTTTTTAGAAATTATATTGAAAAATAATAACGCCATTGTGTCCTCTTTGTTACCCCAGCAGTGTTTGTCGTGTGATTTTAAACTTATTTGACAACCGTATGAATTAGGTTTAATAAAAATAAATCCACAAGATACTGATGTACAAGTAACAGTTACTGGCATAATGCGCCGTTGCTTTATTCTTTAGTTTTTATAGAAAGTTGCACGGAATACCCGATTTCGCGGATTCAACGATACCCCAATATCGAGTATTATACGCGATTTCACGGATAGTACCCGATTTCGAGTATTCTCTCCGACCTGTTTATACCTTATATTTTATCGTCTTATCAACGTATAGTGTATTGTAACTCCTTATTCATACAAATATTTTGAATTGTATTAAGATATTTTTACATAATTAAAGGCAACTTCTTTTGTTCAATAGATTTTATTGCTTCAATTTTTATCGACTGAAATATTATATTAATTTTCAGATATCGATGGAAACAAGATATTCAATTATATCTATATGATATTGTCGATATGAAAAAATAAATAAATACAGTATCTATATCGATATTTATATATGAATATTTTAGATATTTATTTCTTTTAAAAAAGACTGACTCTGAGACAATAATTTTACAGTATATTATGCATGAAATATATGGATACCTATTATAAGTTATCATATAAGATATACATGTATTAAAAATACATATTCTAAATATAAGATGATAGAATGAATAAAATTTGTATATCTCATTCTTTTCTTAAAAGAGTCGTACAAGATGTTTTCACTATCTTGTTACCCAAGAGACCATTTATGCCTTTAGTTTCGGTTTTAAAAAATACAAACAAATTTTCTTATATTTTGCGTCTCTTTAATCTAATCTTGCCTATTTCAATTCCGTCTAGTTTACTCCATGAAATATATGGGGATAACGAACAGTATTCAAGATCAAAAGTCCATAAAACAATACAAAATAGGAGCAGAGCAAACACAGACCTCCAAAAATATCGGAGGTGAGATCAGGTGCCATAGAGGAGTGAGTACCCCTGCCAACCGGTCACATACGCCATGTGCTGCTTGTCATGATTGGGAAATAGCGGAAAAATCCGTCGTCAGTTCAGTGTACATGTATAAATGGACTAACAATCGGTATGAAAAACGTCAGTCAGCATTTGACTCAAAGCTAATTTGTATTTGCTGACCAGGTCATTGTATTGACCATAGAACTTACAAAATGATGACTTCAAACGAGACTTCTGAAATCCTCGTTTCATCAACTTGTTTATCAACAAATTACCTTGTTTTAGAAATTGTCCATATGAAATTAAATTTACCACTTTTTAACTTTTTTCAGCTAGCGGAAGGTAATAGGTTATATTTGGCCAGCACACCTTCATTTTCATAAAGTTAATATTCTGTACTTTTAAATTTACATTTAAAAATTGTTAACTCTCTTTTTACTTTAAAACTTTAATTTTTTCCATTACCTTAAAATGTCAGAGCTAATATTCGAGCCAATATTAAACCTGAATACTTAAAACTTTAAAAAATATCTTTTTATATGTTTTTTTTAATTTAAAATAATAAAAAACATTCACATTAATTTTCTATGCAATACTTATAAATATCTAAAATTGTTCTAGCATTTCTGAAAAATTCTCAGAGAGACGCCTGATAAACGGATATTTGTGCTGTTCATTATCTCCATTTATTTCATGCATCATACTTTTCTTTTTCCTGATGTTCTTTGTTTTTCTATCGTCGGTCTTTTTTTTTATAGTGTCTTACAAAATATTTTAAAGACTTTTTTGTCTTTCTATATTTTTTCTAGTTTTCTACCATTTATTTCATTTACTTTGTAGTTAATTTGATTTGTTTTGTTTTTTTTAATTACAATGGAATTCTTTTTTTTACACTTCTGATAGAAAAAAGAATAATCATTGTCACATTTTCATTTTATTTCTCGATTTTTTCGGTGGAAGGGAAGGGATACACTGTTTCTGCAATTTTTTATGTGTTATGTATTATATGATGACCATAACATTTAATTATTTTTGCCGAGGTATATACGCCGAAGATCTCTAGCGCTTGGCTTATATTTAGGGATTCTGCATCTAATGTACTTTCTTCTGATAAATCAACAAAGACATAGCTGTAATTTACTGGAGTTTTGATACTCGACAAGACCTTCAGAATTTATAGTAAACCTTTTCATTTTTGAAAAGACTTATCATCTTTCGCGATTCACCTGTACGAATTAACATTGCGAAACTTCAAAGTTTCTGACAACATATTAGATCTATCTTTTACACAACATTAATTTGTCCTGATGATATTTTATGGCAAACTACGTCCATATAAATAGTTCCTGATGAGAGGTGAAGCCAGCTAAGATTTAGCATCGTGTTAAACTAAACTGTTTCCTTTTGTTTCAAATTATCGTAAATAAAATAAACATAATAATTTTCTCATAAATTCATTCCCTTATATTTTAGATTAAAATATAACTAAAAACTATCTTTCTCGTTAATCCTGTTTAAAACTGGACTCAGAATTCATGCTACAGGTCCTGAATGTATTATATATATCTATATTATGTGTATATTATTTGTTTTATTAATATTTGTTTTATATGCGATATGTTGTCTATTTCATATAAATGCAAAAGGTATATATGGTCCATGGTAAGCCATTTAGCTACAGTAGAATTCATTTCAAGCAGGCAATAATTCAGAAAATTGTATTACTCTAAATAAAATTCCTACTTATTTATCTGTTTGCATTAAGATAAAAAAAAATGTTTTATATGTATAATCTATATTTTCAGAGTACCATTCTGATAAACAATAAGTAACACAAGGGCTTTGCAAGAATATGTTTTTCTATAAAAGGTTAAATATGTAGTTTAAGCTTCAAGATGTGGCCATACCTACACATATTTTAGCGTCTCTCATTCCACCTAACTTCGTTGGCGGTGGTTGTCATTTTCAACAGACAACCATTTGGCGGTTTTTCAAGACGCCTTCCATGATACAATTATTTTTTCACAACTTCTGCTGAGTATCTGCTAACCCAGTACCAGCTTGAATGTTGTCAGTATTCAAATCTTCAGGGTTTTATAAGGATAAGGATACAATGTTTATAAGGATAAGGATATAAAGTTTATAAGGATAAGGATATAAGGTTTATAAGGATAAGGTTTATAAGGATAAGGTTTATAAGGATAAGGTTTATAAGGAGTTATGTTATAACGATTAATAAAATATATATTGTATTATGTAGGTCGTGGCCACAATCGCCAATTCAAAAATAAATGTTTTTAAGAAGTTATATTTGTCTTCATCGTCTTTAATAATAAGATTTATTTCCTTTTTGAAATAAATCCAATTATTATAGCGATGGTTAATACTATGTCTCAGATCCGCGCCACGGATTTGTGCGCGCAATGCCCTGCCATAGATGACGTTATTGTTGTTAAATTTTGACGTCACAATATTTGTTACAGTTGGATTGAGAGGTGGGTGTTGTTTGTCTCTTAGCTTAAAAATCCCACCCTCCCATCCCCCTTATTTATAACATTAAGTATATCTATATAATATGAATTATATACATTTGTCTAATCTGGTTGTAAATTATTATTATCCAAAATATAAAGAAATTGTAAACTTTCTACGATGTTTAATTTAAAATCCCCCTTTTTGTATCACTCTTATTAAACTATACAAATTTTCATCACTTAAAATCCATTTTTTTTTACCTAATCTGGTTGTAAATTATTATTATCCAAAATATGAAGAAATTGTAAACTTTCTACGATGTTTAATTTAAAATCCCCCTTTTTGTATCACTCTTATTAAACTATACAAATTTTCATCACTTAAAATCCATTTTTTTTTACCTAATCTGGTTGTAAATTATTATTATCCAAAATATGAAAAAATTGTAAACTTTCTACGATGTTTAATTTAAAATCCCCCTTTTTGTATCACTCTTATTAAACTATACAAATTTTCATCACTTAAAATCCATTTTTTGCCTAATCTGGATGTAAATTATTATTATCCAAAATATAAAAAAAATTGTAAACTTTCTACTATGTTTAATTTAAAATCCCCCTTTTTGTATCACTCTTTTTAAACTATACAAGTTTTCATCACTTAAAATCCATTTTTTGTGAAATTTGAAAGCAAATTGAAAAAAGATGCTGTTAAACTTTATCAATTTTCTTATATAAACATCACCTGAGTTGTTTTTTATTTCAAGATTTTTGATATTAATGCTTTAAAAATTATCTTCATAAAAAACATGTATAAATTTTGTTTCTGATTTACTGCGTATCTGGTTTTAATGATAATAATTAACATTTCTTAGCATACATTTGGCTCTTAATTATAATCGACATGCTTATTATCTGTGGATAAATAAATTTGATTACGAACATCAGTCCCTTACATTTCAATTTCATAGAGCACATTTCTATGACATGACTATATACTTTACTAGTATTTTCATCTATAGCTATATAAGTTCCTTTTTTTCTTTTCTCTATATATTTTTATTATGGTCAGAGGCGTGTAGTCATTAAAATCTATATATATATATGAACAAAATCATAAAAACTGATTTTTTTATTTTTCTCATGTTACATCCCGGAAATCAATAAAATGGGATTTTAACGTATTTCATTGGCCAGAATCTTTGAATTGAAATATTTACCTTGTGTTTATTCGTGCATCTTGTTCAATCTGAGTACACGCACCATTTCTCATCTGACTGAGATTTAGATATATTTTTTATGAAGGCGGATGAATAAATACAGACTGAAATTAATTTGTTTGATTTTTAAGTGGTGAATCGAAACAGGATTAGTATTGAAGAAATCAGATATTACTACTCTATTTTTAGACTTTTTAAAAGAAACGAAATATTTGTACATGTACGTTAGTCTGGGACCAGACTACATGTACGTATGTATAGAATCAACCAAATTTTTTACATCACACTTAATTCGTGCATACATTTTTTTTTCAAAGAGTTATCTTCCAAAAGAATGGATAAAATGTTTTAGGCTAATATCTAAAGATTTCACGATGTTTTACAGACTGAAGTGAAAATATTGACATGTTTTGTAAGAGGCTATCCACAATGTATCCGGTGACAATGAATCAATTTGACACGTCTAATTTTTGAACTCTTTACATTTCATAACCTTTTGAGAATTGCTTGAATAAATTTAGCTAAATATTTTTTTACGATATAGGTTTTTATGTATAACGGAATTAAAATTCACAAAAAAAAAAATTAAAATTATTCTCATTTGCAAAGTAAAAAAGTTGCAATTGTATAGTGTCCGTCGAAATAGTGTGACCCTTGTATTCCAAATATGTACATTCACTTATAACACAGTAAAACCCCAGTCACATTTCCAAAAACGACTAACGGCCGACAGTTTTTGAAGCAAAAATGAGATGTCTTCGGATGTTGTCGTTGTCTTGCGCGAATTGACAATTTTTCGGGCCGACCAATTTTGTGTCCATCGGTCCAAGTTATAATTTTTTCCTGCGTCGGTGGCCGAATTCTTCAGTTAAAGCAATCCGTCGACCAACCTTCGATCATAGTACCACCGGTGGTCAGTTTATAAAGTCGGTCGTCCGTCGTTCGACAATAAGGATTTCCAAAATTCGGCCGACGGTTAAAATCGCACTGTGGCTCAGAGCTCGATGATCGGGTGATGATTGGCCGACTTATCCCCTTATTTATAACATTAAGTATATCCATATATATGATTTATATGCATTTGTGAAGTTAATCTATTTTGCCAGTGCATTTTTCTGCCGTAGTTTTCTGAATATTTTCAGGCAATCTTGAACTGTGTCATGTGAAATGTGAGAGACATTGGTTTGGACAGCTACACTTGTGATAGAATTCCATTCGTCACGACCTGCATAGAAAGAGATGTGAAGGAGAGTCACTGCAGTTTTTCGAGACGCCTTCCATGATACAATTATTTTTTCACAACTTCTGCTGAGTATCTGCTAACCCAGTACCAACTTGAATGTTGTCAGTATCCAAATCTTCAGGATTTTATAAGGATAAGGATACAATGTTTATAAGGATAAGGATATAAAGTTTATAAGGATAAGGATATAAGGTTTATAAGGATAAGGTTTATAAGGATAAGGTTTATAAGGAGTTATGTTATAACGATTAATAAAATATATATTGTATTATGTAGGTCGTGGCCACAATCGCCAATTCAAAAATAAATGTTTTTAAGAAGTTATATTTGTCTTCATCGTCTTTAATAATAAGTAACTCGAGGAAAGGTTGGATATTACATGTAGTAAAAATGCATAAATTCAAAAATTAGATATTTTAACTGATTTTTATAGTAAAATTAATAATTAGTTGATCGGTGACGACAGTGTCTTTTTTCCTAAGTGTCAAGGTCTTAGCAAAAAAAGAATCTTCTTTGGCTTTGTTACATAAAAAGGGACAATTTTTATTAAATTGAATCCGTCACAAACAATACTGTCTATGTGTTTAACTCGTTTTCTTTTACATTAAGGAGGTACAGAAATGGTAAACACAGTTTGAAAACAAACATAGGCTATCTTTTAGGAGGAATGTCGGCGTATAAAAATACCTCTCTTTCTGCTTCTCAAAATTACTACTGAACAATCAATTTAATTTCAATTTTTAAACAAAGACTTTAATAAAATTTCCTAATTTCCTAATCTAAATCAAATTATTAGATATGTATAGAAGTTTTTAGAATGTATGAAATGAATATGATTTCCCTAACAATTACAAAGGTGTAAGCTTTTGAAAGCTTCTGATCTTGGAACAGATTTTAGCCACAAAAAAAATCAGTAAACGACGTTTTTATCTCAAGATAAACAATCATTTTTTTAAATGTTATTTTGTATCTTTATATGACAACTTTACCATGTGTTAAAATAAAATTTAAAATAAATGAATTAGCGAAGCATATTAAAAGAACTAATATAGGAAGTTAAGAAAAATAGAGAAAATTCGGAATAGCCAATCTATTTTTATGTTAATTTTTTTTGTCATAGCATAAGTAGACCCTTTAGGGTAGCATCATTTGATGCAAACAGATCTAGAAAAATGAAAAAATAGAAGTAGGCATCAAATGATTGGAGAAAGTAATTTTACACTTAAGGAGGAATGCCACACCAACTTTTTATTTTATAGATCTCTGAGTCAACCTTTTTAAACAATGGTTTCAGCATTGAAAGGCCGACATTAGCTCTTAATTATTTTATATGATTTTTTTTGTATTTTTTCAAAGAAAACGAAAAAAATTATTTACATCCAAATTAGGAGCTTCCTTGTAAAATTTTTGCTGTAAATGAATGCATCACATAAATACCTAATAAAATATGTAAAGAAAGTCTGATTAGACTTTTTAATTTTTTTTATAAAAAGATATTTATGAAAAAAAACATATAATTTGTGAATATTTTTTAAACTTGTGGTTAAAATCTTCTTAAAACCAGCCACAACTGGGGAGAACATGTTCATTAATCATATTTATAAAAGAAATTGAAACGAAATAGCCAAATTTTAGAGAAATTAATTTTTTCAATTTTGGCCAATCCCGATCAAAATTAAACCGATCCCGACCATAATTGTACAATTATTGGAAATAAATAACATTTTCCTAAGAACACTAGTCTGATTAGGTGTTATAAGGGTTAAAACATTATAGAACCTGACAATAAAATAGATTTATTCATTGTAAATACATGAAGAGGCAATAAATTAGCATTTTATTCATTTTGTGTTATTTTTGATCGGGATCAGTTTAATTTTGATCGGGTTAGGTCCAAATATTAAAAAAATTAATTTCTCTAAAATTTCTCAATTTCGTTTCAATTTCTTTTAAAAATATGATTGACAAACATGTTGTCCTTAGTTGTGACTAGTTTTATGGTGTTTTTAACCATAGGTTTAAAAAATATATACAAATTATGTGTTTTATTTTCATAAATAATTTTTTATAAAAAAAATCAAAAAGTCTAACCAGACTTTCTTTTCATATTTTATTAGGTATTCATGTGATGCATTCATTTACAGCAAAATTTTTACAAGAAAGCATCTAATTTGGATGTAAATAATTTTTTTCATTTTCTTTGAAAAAATACAAAAAAATTCATATAAAATAATTAAGAGCTAATATCGGCCTTTCAATGCTGAAACCATTGTTTAGAAAGGATGACTCATAGATCCATAAAATAAAAAATTGGTGTGGCATTCTACCTTAATGTCCTTGACCTGACCTTCCTCTTAAAATAGAACTTTCGAATGGAACCCCTTTCATACTACGTGTATCACTCAATGATCATATTTTTCTGAATTCGTTCAAATGTCAAAAATTTTCAAATACAATAAACATGAGAAGAGTCCCTCCTTGAAGATTAGAAGGAAGACCTGGTTTAGAATTATAGGACGCAACAGTTGTTACTTTTCTTCATAACTGTTTGTAGTCTGAAAGCTGACAATAACTGATTAAAAGCTATCAGAAAGGAAAACAGATTATGAGTAATATTTTTGTTGCGAGAAATGAATTAAGACTAAAACTGTTTAAATTTATGAAGGGTTTTTTAAAATTCTATATTAAAGGAACAAAAAATTTATTTTTTAACCCGCATTTCATAAAAACTATGGATCCTGCTAAATTGTAAACTCAACCATTTTATGTTTAATTGTCAAGTTGTAAAAAGACACGGCCATTTCGATATCTGTGCTTTTTATATGTTGATTATAGCTGAGCTAAAACTAAACAGAAAATTCGTTTTAAACAACGTTTTTATTGATTGTTAAGAAAACAAACTTTTTGAAAAGTTAAGACAACTGCTTCAAACGAAACTAAAAAAAGAAATCGTTTGATTAATTATCAACAAATTTACTTTGCCGAAAAGCTGTCTGATTCAAATCGCACGTAGTCATATTAAGTTAAAATTAAGCATCCTAGCTGGAGTCTATATTCACAGCATCAACAGAGACGAAATATTTCTGTGATTTATTTGAATCTTTATGGATGCTAATTTGATTACTAAATTAGCTGACCTAATATTTATTTTCTCAAGAAGCAAACTTTTCATGAACCTTTACATGTGTACATGTCGTGTATACGAAATACTTGATGTGGCCTTCAACTCCACATTAGCAAATTAGGTATATCGACGACGTTTTAGCAATTAATAATTATTTCCTTTCATATGTTGATCTATATATTTCGCAATTAATTTGAAAAAGAAAAAATACAACAGACTCTACAACATTTGTTTTATGTCCGGGTGATTTACTGACGATAGACGATGCGGTCCAATTAACAACTAACTGTATGAACAACAAGGGGATTGCAGATCTTCCATCGTTAATTTTCAATATTAATTATATTCATTTACTACGATCCCCTACATGTACACACGGACTTAGAAGATTTTACATCTCCCAATTTATTAATGCATTTTCGTTTTGAAGATATAATGCGAATTCTAATGTCGATAAAATGATTTTGTTATCAAAATCAATATATCATTAAGGCAACTATTGGCCTAACGTGATTCACACAAATGTAGGCCGTTAATTTCACACTTAATTGTCTACGGATTATTTATCATTACAAGTATTGCATGGCTCTTGTAACCGGTAGATAGAGGATTCCTCCTTTTACATGGCATCTGATCCAACCTCTGAAGATTAAAGAGGTCATTGATTGCTCTAAAGTAAAACTTTAAATATCATTGGAACAATATCTGTCAGGGGCAGAAAAAACACAGATGACAAAAAGCATCGAAGGTGGAACCAGTATCTATGAAGAAACTGATATCCCTTGTCGATCAGGTACACCCGTAGTAGGCGCCTTGTCATTATATCGGGCAAGAGAAAAATCCAAAGGCACTCTAATCTGAATGCCTTACAACAGAGGGGCTGAGATTTTAAACGAGTACGGGTACGTCTAGTAGGGGAATAATCTAAATTCCTGGCGTATTACATCATCAGTTTTAGTGACGTATTGCGTCATAGGTTTTAGTGATGACACGTTTGCAACACGCTCTAAGAACTTGAAGGATGGCATGTACACGTACGTGAAAAGTTGTAGATATAATACGAGGGTCATTTAGTAAGTAATGCAATATACACTTTATCATAATAAATGTTGAGGCATTTAATTTTATTTTTTACAGTTGAAAAGTTCTATTATAGATGTCCTAAACACAGGAAACCTCATAAATTTTCCTATTGTCCTTTCAAAGGAAATTCACTTCAAGTAAGCATTGTAACTACACTGAGTAAACATTGTTTATAAATGATTTAAGCCAAGAAGATGAAAATAACAGCATTTGTGAAAACTGTGGTTTTTTTTTTTACGTATTTCGCCAAAGAAGTCATATTTAGGATATGATTTTAATATGTTGAGAAACAAGATCTTAAACCCCGTATACTTTTTTTTTTTTTTTTTAAATTTTATTCAATGAAAACATGATAACAAAGTAATTTTGGGGCAAAGACATCCGCAGATGTCCCCCTATAATAACCCTCACTAGGGGTGCCAGGGGCTCCCTAGATTGAATAGCAAAAATTATGTATATGATAAATGTAACAATTGAGTATATAATCATGTTGTATATTAACAAAATACTTATACAGATATTTATACAGATAGATTTTGTACCTTTATGTTGCTTGGGGAACACACAAAACACTGTCCAACACACCCCTGAGCAACTTGTATAGAGGGCCAGGTCACCCTCATATACTTCATATATCGATTGTATCATAGGTTACATATATATACATATATAAGTTCAATGATTACATATTTAATGCCTCTTTGAGAAAATATTAATTATTTTAAGGAAAAAAAAAACATTTTAAGACTTACAAATTCTGTATAATTAAAGAAAATGTAGTGGTATTTTACAATATTATATTAGTTTGCAACATATTTCTGTAATACATTGTAGTTTTAATTATAACATTTCGAAGGGAGGTAAGCCTTTCATCATCTCAGAGTCCCATATTTTACCCCCCTTCTTGCGTTCGTCCTGAGGGCCTGGTCCCCCTCAAAGACATATTAAGCAATTACATTTTTTTCAATAGATTTTTAAAAAATGAAGAGTATTTTGAATCTCCCATAGTATGTAATATTTCAGAATAATTCAAAATACAAGATTTTAAATAAGATAATAACCCTACAGCTGTTTCATCAATATTTTCTACTCGACAATACATTTTATATTTGTATATCTTAAAAGCTACAAATGACAACAGTAAATTATACATGACAGTGTTTTCATTTCTATCAATATAAAAACCAAAGATTATATGTTTCCATTTTACATCAAAACCTAAGAAATTGCTGACTATAGCCCAGATTTCTCGTACATTTGTACAATCAAAAATGAGATGCTTTGAAGTTTCTACATCTTCGACACATATTTTACATGAGTAATTAGAGTTTTTATTTAATTTACTTGCAAAATAATTGTTAGACAAAATATTATTTAATAACTTATAGTTGAATTCCGCAACTTGTTTATCTTTTAATAACTCTATTTTATTTATATAAATTTTTTCCCAGTCTCTCTTAGGTATATTAAATTCTTTAGAATACCTTGCTTGCACAAGCGGAGCTTGAAATTTTCTTTTTAAAAAATCATTATAAAAGAATTTTGTTGAATTTTTATTAAAACATAAAGTATTTAATGACACTTCCTTTAGATGTTTGTACAGAGAGAAATCATATCTTTTTTCATACTTTTTAAAGATCGAGTGTATGATTTTATATTCACATAACCAATTACTCTTATTTATCAAAATCTCTGTCATTTCATCGGGTGATTTGAGACCATTCTCGGAAAATAGATCTTTAACAAACAATATACTGCTTTTGAGCCAATTTTTAAAGTAAATCGTTTTTCCTTCATATGAGTATCTTAAATTTGACCATATCGGTTGTTTAAGAAAAAGTTCAACACTGAGGTTATCGTGTAATTGTTTGCATGCATTGAAGCATGTAAATACTTGTTTATAGAAAAGAGGCATCTTTCGTATCATTTCAAAATTTTCTATTTTATTTTCCGTGGTGTTAATCACATAGTCGATATTAATATTTATTGGAATACAATAACTATTTATGTAGCTATTAATACAGTGATCTGTTTCTCTCAATCTACATACCCATGAGGCTTTAAGCGCTCTAAACTTAGACTCAATATCAATTATCCCTAACCCACCGTCCTTAATATGACCAACCATTGTGTTTCTTTTAATACGATCTGTTTTATTCCATATGAAATTGAATATTAGTTTATTAATATTTTTAATATAATTTTCATTGGGTGTTTCTAAAACATTTGCTAGATAAATTAGTTTTGAAAGCGCTAAAGAGTTTATTACAGTACATTTCCCAAATAATGTCAGTTTTCTTCTTTTCCATGATTCGAATAGAGTCTCTATTTCATGATAGACTTTCATCCAATTCTTATTATAGCATTCTAGTTTATCATGACCTATATAAATGCCTAGACACTTTACTGCCTCATTTGTAACCATAATGCCCCCTATTTCTCTAAAGAGATTTTTTAAAGGACCAAGAAGAATACATTCAGTTTTATTAATGTTTACTTTAGAACCTGCATGAAGACAAAAATTGTTTATAGTTTCCAAAGCTTGATTCAGAGATTCAATATTTTTTAATGCCAGTGTCATGTCATCTGCATGTTGTAAATTTTTTACTTCTTTCTCCATATAATCTACTTTAAAGCCTTCTATATTCATGTTTTCTTTAATCTTTATGGACAAGATTTCCGCTACAAAAAGATAAAGAATTGCTGATATTGGACACCCTTGCCCGATCCCTCTTTTCATTTTACATGTTTTTGAAATCCATCCATTATTCTTTAGTCTAAATATCGGGTTATGATATAAGGTTTTTATCCACTTTAAAAAGTTCGGACCGAAATTAAATTTTTCTAAAGTTTTGAATAAAAAATTCCATTCAACTGAATCGAAGGCCTTTTCAAAATCTAAAAATAGTAAAATGCCTTCTTTGTTATAATTTTCACAATAATCAAAGATATCTAGTATAAAGCGGGCATTCATTCCTATATATCGGCCTTTTATATATGCTGTTTGTTCAAAACCTATTTGCTTGTGGATCATACTCTGTAATCTACGTGCAAAAATAAAGACTATAATTTTATAATCCGTATTGGTAAGACTGATTGGTCTATAGTTTTTTAGAAGATTTTTTTCTCCTTTTTTGTGTATAAGAGAGATAACAGCGAGTCTTTGAGAAAAAGTCATTTCTTCATTCAAAAAGATTTCTTTTAACATTTCATAAAATAAAGGGGATAATTGATCCCAAAAACATTGGTAAAATTCACTTGGTATTCCGTCCAGACCAGGGGCTTTATTTAATTTCATATTCATAACTGTTTCCTTACATTCAAATATTGAGGGGAAGACATCACAACTATCTCCATCCTTATCAGAAAGTTTATTTACATTACATCCGTCTAAATATAGGTCAATATCATCATTCGGCACTAACTTTGAAGTATAAAGATTTTCATAGAAGTCGCACATTGCACCTAGTATATCGTCATCATCGCTAAGCACATCTTTGTCTTTTAAAATTTCATGTATGATATTTTTTGTTTGGTGTCTTTTCTCTAAACTTAGAAAATATTTTGTATTTTTTTCACCATCACTAACCCATTTTGCCCTAGATCGGATTTGTGCCCCTCTAGCTTTTTTATCGTATAAATTACTTAATTGATTTTCAAGAATGCGTTTTTTATTCATGTCTATTAAATTATGAGGCGAACTTTCAATTTCATTAATTTCTTTTTCAATTCGAGATATTAATTGTTTATAAGTTTTTTGTCGTTTTATAGAAAAAGCTATTGAAAAATCCTTGATCGTCCGTTTTAGGAACTCCCATTTTTCAATTGACGTGCCTTCTTTTTTGCTTATATCATTTATCAAATTGTTAATTTGGGATTTATATTCTTTACTCTCTAGAAGTGAAGTATTAAGTTTCCAGTATCCCTTTCCCCGCTCATTATTATGTATTAAAAAATCAAATTTTAATATTCTATGGTCTGACATTCTAATGCCGTTATTATGTGTACCGGGGATTCTACGTATACAAAGTTGTCTTATTTTCGTTAAAAGAATTGAACTAATAAAAATGAAATCAATGCGACTCTTTGGGATGTTATTTGCATCACACCATGTATATCCATTAAGGTTTACATATTTTTCTTTCCATAGATCTGTCAATTCTATATTTCTTAGGATTTCTATCAAAAGCTTTGAACTCTTATCATTATTGATACCGTCTATATGGCAATTAAAGTCTCCACATAAAATTATATTACTTAAATTGGCTGAATTATTCATAATAAATCTTTTCATTCCTTTAAAAAAGTCAATCCTAGATGTTTCCTTGTTTGGCGCATAAATGTTAATCAAACTATAAGTATCATCGCCTATTTTTATATTAGCCATTAATTTTCTGCCATCATTACTCTTATGTATACTTATCACATCTATTTCTAACCCTTTTCTAAATAGAATAGACACCCCTCTGCTAAAAGAAGAGTCGGAGAAACAATGTATAGACTTTCCATTCCAAGTACAATCATATTGAAAGACATTTTTTTCAACAAAATGCGTTTCCTGAATTAAAATAACATCGATTTTTGTATCATAAATCCAACTGTAAAATTTATCTCTTTTTTCTTTAGAATTTAAACCTCTTGAATTTATCGATATAAATGTTAACGAAGCCATTTTAAATAAATTATCTTAAATAATTTTTAAGTATAAGAATACCTATTTAAGCTAATCCAATGAAATGGTCACAATCAAGTCTGGAAAGCAGTAGATAGATGTTTCTCACACACTATCATGCTAATCGTCATTGTGAGTCTGGGATTGAGACTTTTTTGTGAGTTTTTACGGGATCCAGAATTGTTTCGTCTTCCCGGAGCTCTAAGCTCAGATAGCATGCTGGATATGTCTGGCTGAGATGAGTTCTTTGTAATCCGCGGAGCGGAGCTTGAGCGCTGGGAATTACGAACTTTGTCGCTAGAATGAGAGACAAGGACGTTACCAAGGATTTCCCCTAACATATTTCGACCTGGCCATGCTGAGGGAGCTGTGTGGATGGTACCGTCTTTGTCCAACCCGGATGCCCAATAGTCGTCATATGTAGCCTCAACGAAGATCTAAACAAATTTTGATGGGAAAAAATCTGGAATTTATGTTTCGTAATTTTTGTATATTTTTTTTGAATACTGTAGAATTTTCATAACTTGATTTCTTCCCAAAACCCCTGGTAATGCATGCCGATATTTTGTTTATGAACATCTGGTGGCTCTATAATCTATAATTAAGAATATCTTGAAGAATTATCACCTTGCGAATGTCCTTAAAAACAAATTTTTTCTTAAAAAAAATAAAAGATTTGATAAACTTCCTTGACAGATGACCAAAAAAAAAACGTTTTATTGCCGAAAATAAGATTAATAATTTCAAAAAAATGTGAAATCAAGAAAGTGTCATTTTATAATGATAAAGAAAAGCAAGGCCTCCAAACATGTTTTATTAGTTTTCGTGCATCAAGAGAGGTCTATTAGAACATATACATACATCAAAATAAAAGACAAGCAATGGTAACGTTTAAAGTAATTTGAATAGATTTCCTTCAACAGCAGTCCAAATTTCGGTGACAAGGTATTTTCTTTGCCAGACAAGGCAGTTGCATATAAGCTTATAGAAATAAATAAGACTTTGAAGAAAAGAAAGTCAATAGAACTTTTCTTTGCTCAGATTAGGTAGATCTAAGCCATTGTTTTTTTTCCCCAAACACTTGAATACAATTAAAGGAAGATTGTACACCGTCAGATTATGTCACGGGAAATCATATTCATCAGTGTGTTTGCGGCATCCCTAAAGATGAGTATGCTGAGGTTTTCTGCTCATGGATTCAAAGACCTAAGACATTTGTAAAGGGTAACAGGGAAAGCCTTGAGGGATTGAAACTAATAAGAATATGTTTTACGTACTCTTCTTATTTTCAGATGACAAGTTGCATTATTTATTGAACGACCCTCGTAATAAATATTAATCAATTTAAATGTGAAATTGAGATTTCTATACATTTTTCAGAATGTTACATTTCAAAAGTACTTTTTGATCATATTTTGTTTACTAACTAAAACCAAACTGACGTCACAGATTAACTTCTGAATAGTTGAAACAGAGACATGCACCGATCACGGGTGAATGTACATGTCACACGACATTGAAATTAAAATTACAAAAACGTGTATGTGTACGTAAAATTACATGCACAAGTACTCTTGCAAGTACAAGTACAAGCTTACGATCTCAACCTCTCTAATATGTATGAGAAACTTCAGTTTACATTCGACTGAACAATAAAATGCATTTATAACAAGGTGATTGTATAGACCATGTAATTTCCAAAATGCTCACTTTAAAATAGGAGGATTTTCAATATAATTTTTTTCTTTTTTTCTGTTTAGAGCTTTTTTTTTGTTTTGTTTTTTTTTTGTTTTTTTTGAAATGCGATATATTCCTTCCTCTCAAAGAAAACACTCAATATTCTAATGATTAAGAAAGGCTAAAGAAGGAAAATTTAAGCAATCGCTTTTATCATCATTCGTATTGTTAGGAACCAAAAGTTTCATTTTCTAATACTTGTAAAATAATATCCTGGAAGATTTGGAATTGAAATTGATGTATAGAATCTATATGTTTTTTGAAAATAGTTTCCTCAATACCCAAGCATACGAAGAGTAAAAAGAAAGCTATTAATTATTAAACTAAGATTTAAAATGCACATTATTACCTTTAAAAAGTAAAATTTCAAAATATTTGTATTGATATAGGATGCCATGTTAAACATCTACTCATAAACTAGGCTTTGTTTCCTTAAAATCAACATTAACAGTTCTTTTGGATTTAATTCATTGTCGTAAAATGAATGATTAAATCATAAAGACATCTGAACCAATGTTTTTCGTCATAATCATAAATAAGTAATTAATAATAATAAAAGAGCTATGGAAAATAGACATGGATTATCAATAAATTTACAAACATAGATTTTAAATTCTTTTCTTTTTTAATGTACTCTTTTAATTTTCAACAGATTAATATGTTATAAATGATGTTGAATCAAATCTCCAAATTGAAGAAATAAAGATTGAAGGAATGATCTAATCTCTTTCTTTGTTATATTCAATTAAGATATTATACTCACTGATGATTTATGTTAAAATAAAAATGTCTTAAGGATCTTCTGATAAAAAATACTCAAAACAAAAATAATTCTGTGTTCATTTTCTACAAAAAAAAAATTACTTTAATAAAAAGCGTTCAACTTACAATAAGAAAACATAACATTTTATTTATAAAAAGGACAAAGTTAAATAAATAATTTTTTTTTATTTTTTTACACATATGTTTTGTTCCTTTTTTATTACAATAGTGAATATTCAGCAGTTGATGAATATTATGAAATTTTTTTTTCAAAGTTTGTTAGAGATTTTAATAAAAGTATATTATCTCAAGATTCTCTTTCTTTTTAAGGATAACACTAAAAACTAAAAAGATTATAATGCATTGTTTTTCTTTTATCTCATCAAATACATTACTGCAATTCCCTGGAGTTGTGATTCTTGACAGAACATTCAGAATTTATAGCAAACATTTGTCAAAGCAAACACATTCTCCTCTTCCTTACGATACTTGTACGAACAAGTATAAGCATCAAATCAAATTTAAGTATTTTTTCTGACATTTTAGTTTGTGACCTTTCTTTTACGGAACATAAATTTGCCACACTTATATTTTATGGAAAACTTTTTCCACATAAATTGTTCCTGGACAGAAATGAAACCAGAAAAAGATTTTTGCATCTCTATAAATTACACTCGGACAGCTTTTTCATATGTTTCAAATTTCAAACAGAACAATTTGCTAAAAATTTCAATATAAATTGTAAGTGAGCATGAACAAAAGAACAGGAACTTTTTCGACCTATTTTTTGGCCTTTTGCAAACGTTTTAATTTGAATATACTTTTTGGCTTATTTCATTGCATAAGGTCACTACTTTAAGTTAACGCCCACAACAAACACTACGCTGTTATTATGCAGGGTAAGAGTTTCTATACATAAATAGAACAGGATAAAACCATCTTGTAATGTGAGAATTAAATAATTATTGATTTTCAACATAGTCTGTATCGCATCTGTTTATTGTCTTATCTACACAAGAAAGGTAAGTAAAAGTGTCAATTATCAACATTTTCTGTTAATTTGTTAATTGCTATTAATTTGTTAATAGCAATTAAGAAAACACTGTTAAACACAGTTACCTTTTTATAGGATAGAATATTGTAAACCAACTTTTATTCGCGACGACTTTATTTCGCGATTTACCAGGAGTTAAATAGTTCGCGACGATTAACTTTCGCGAACAAGCTTTTTAAATCTATTGTTAGTAGATACAAAGACACTAAGGACCGGTTCGCGTCGAGAAATATTCGTTATGACGAGATTCAAGTGAATCTCGCGAAAATTTCTCGCACACGAATAAAAATTGGGTTACAGAATACGGTATCTCGGATAAAAAATTATCTACTTCGATCATGCAGAAAAGAAATGCAAACTTTGGTACATAAAAGTTATATTTCAGACACAAGTTTTAGGATCTCAGTCAAAAAAGTGTTAAATATTTAGTCAAAGATATAAAGTTCAACACCAATTCAATTAAAAAATAATGGATACTTACTGTTATATCGAACTTTGATTACAAAGTGCACAAACAATATGCTAATACGGAATTATTATTAGTATTTTAGTATTAGCATTATTTCGACACATATAAAAACTCTTAGTACATCGAAAACCATAATAACACTGTAAAATGTATTTTTTGATACCAAAGCTCACATAATGGTCCATGGTATAGTTAAGCATTTAAAAGAGTACGTAGAAGCAAAATAATATTAAAAAAAAAGAGAAAAAATTCAACATTAAAAATAAATTTGATAAAAGGAAAAAAAAACAAGAGAGAGGTCAAAATGTAGTGTAAAATAATTGGATTTTGTAAACATAGTAGGTAAAATATAATCTGTGCTTGTATTCTAAAATATCTAACATTAATTCAGCTAGATTTTCCCTGCAGACTAGACAAAAACCGCTAATAACTTTACTTATTTTTAACAGTATCCATTTTTTTTTAATTTATGAATCTATGGAGAATTAGGAAAAAAGTGTTAATGCATTTGGTAGGAATAGTATCTTTTTAATACATTTAAATAAATAAATTAAAAAGCAATGCATTAATCAAATAATTAATTATTAAATTGTTTTATTTATGTCCCGTCGAGAATTTCTCCATCATATTGAGATATAACGACTCGCAAATGGATGGCTTCAAATTTAATCTGTACTCGGTACGTACAGCCTTCGTGCAATGAGGTATCTTTTTGTGCAATCACAATCTGCAATACGGGGCTTCGATTCATATGCTCTCAGCCAACGGATCGATCTCAATGATCCGCTGTGGGATTACCTCTTTACTCTGCAACTTAAGAGCAAACACCCTTACCACTGCAGCATGTGGAGAAGGGTTTCATTATCAAAAATAAAGTTTGCTCTGCTTCCTATTCGTTTGGTTACAGTGGACATTTAAGCTGAAATGATTACTGTTTGTAATCTCAATATTTGATATATATGGTGTACTTCGTATGATACAGGTGTAAGAACTTTTTATGTATTTGTGTGCATTGTATAACATTTAATATAAATAGGTACATAATGATATAAAAAGCAACCATTGAGTTGAACATATTTTCGCGTGGAGGGTTCTTGATTCCTTTTATGTTTTTCTTGTTTGCTTTCACAATGAATTTAACAGCTTCTGAAGGAGTCGGTGGATGTTACTTCTGATAAACAGCAGACGATATTGTGCCATGTACATATTCATTACTTAAATTCGCGTGTACAACTTAAACTCAATCATAGTTGAGTGATATTTGAATAGAAGTTGAATAAATTTCCGTCGAGTTATAAATCAAACAAGATATGTACATATTATATGTTTTACTAGTTTATTTTTTTAATTGAGAGTTTGTTTTTGATACATATACAATGGCATCATGTGTGCACGGTAATATTATTAAAATGATAATGCAGTTAGAGGGTTTGTTCTATATAGAGTTGATCACGGGTTCGAACACCATGCACTGCGGAAAATTGAGACTGATCCTTCCAATGAGATTGTAAACAAAAAACAAAAAAAAAAAAACATCTGTATGTTTGTCGCAAGTGTTGGAACGATAAAGATCTTCACTGGCCACTGTCACTGTGTACCAAGTACAGGTCTAAAGAAGTTTTCCGGCGGCTTATTATGACGTCATATAAGAAAGGAAAATTCACGGATTTAAAAAAAAACTGAGGAAACAAACGAATTTAGCGCATATAATTTAACACTTTATCTACAGAAATTACTAATAATTGGATATAAAAAAAAACTTTCAGATAAGAATAAAATTAAATTAAACAAAGTTATCGTTTTATGAACATTTTTTCTAACTATAATTTTAATTATAAGACTAATTTCTTAATTTATAATATTCAAGTATTAATACTATGTACATGTACATAAAAATTCATACCTTGTATATTTGGATATGTGATTTGTCAGTTGGCTCGTGGTGTTTTATTAATCACTGAGTTCTTACTGATATTTATACCGCATTTCGTTCGTGAGAGACCCAGCAATGACATAACTTTTCTTTTATATCAGTTTTGACTGAAACGTGTCTTGTCATGCGATCACCAAATATGGATAAATATTCTGATAATGTGGGCAGGCACATAATTGAGTATAACGGGAGCATAATTAAGATTTCTGTATTTTACATGACACTTGATTGTGTATATTAAGATAAACAAATCATTAAATGTTAATTTAACTTGCAAATATCCATTACAATCTAATTAATGATTCTCATGCTCACTTGTGTATGCTGCTGTTTTCAATTCGAGGTGATCGACGAGAAAAACACACCGAGTGCATTACAATTCATTTTTAAATAAATAAAAAAGATTAATATGCAATTTAAAAATAATTAAGTTAAAAAATCCTTTCATTTTTAATATAATTTATAGTTTACTCGTAATGCATGTTGGAAAATTACATCCAAATATAGAAATACTCCCTTCATGATATATGAACTGACGAGAAAAGTATATCGATTAAAAAGATGCTTTTTTTTGAAAATTGATATATATTCAACAACCAAATAAAATGCAGCATCTTGTAAAACACTTTTATAGACAGATTAAAGCGGCAATACGGCTGCAAATCGTGTGCTTTTTATTTATTTACCCAATATATCATTGAGAAATAAGGTAAAATGTTGAATTAAGCATTTGAGAAAAATAAATATTCCCTCCTCATACAAAATTAACGTAATTAGAATCAGCTGGAAAATCAAGGGTCGTACAACTTAGATCTGTTTACTTGTAACACGTGAATTCTTAAATGGCACGTGCATACACTGTAGGGTTTACAATTATAATGGAATATTACGTAAAATCAATTCTGAGAATCAAAATATCTTTACTCTCCGGTATGGCACGCCAAATTCACAAAAATGAGATAATCATAGTTTCACAATCGATAAACTAGGTTTATCGGTTGTAAACTATAGTTTACAAACCGTAAACTATAGTTAACAACGTTAATCTATATTTCACATCTGTAAACCATAGTTAACGCGATAATCTATGTTTCACAACTGTACACTATACTTAACACCGAAAACAATCATTTGCGATTGCAATTTGTGAAACTATGATTAACAACTCTTAACAATAGTTTACGATTGTAAACTATAGTTTACAAACGTGAATCTATGTTTATCAACAAAATCTATAGTTAGCGCTTTATTACAGACAGATAAACTTAAATAAACATTCGTAAACTATAGTTAACAACCGTTAAATATAGTTTTACAGATGAAAACTATACTTAACGAATCGTTAACTATAGTTTACGGTTTGTAAACTATAGTTTACAGTCGATAAACCTAGTTTATCAATTGTGAAACTATGATAATCTCATTTTTGTGAATTTGGCGTGCCATACTCCGGTAAATTAATAATACTTATCTTGGACAGATGCAATAAATCAAAGACAATATTTTTTATGGGTTTTTTATTTATTTGGCGCTTTTGGGCACGGCTGAATAATATAACAACAAATTATTTCGGGCCTCCAAAGCAACGGGTAGGCCCAGCAACAACAACAACATTTCAGTTCAACAACAACAACATTTCAGTTCAACAACAACATTTCAGTACAACATCAACATATCCGGTGACCTTGACCCCTGGAGATGCAGAGGTCAAGGTTAATAATAAAAACCTGCAGTGCAACAATAATATTGACTCATCCACGACTCAATACACGAGAGGTGCAGAAGTCAAGGAAGAAAATAAACAGTTTTGTTTACACTGTCACAATATTTACATGGTATTCAACTTTGACCCTGTGTGGTGCAGCGGTCTAGTAATGAGCCCATATTACATCATAGTTCAAGTGATGTATGCCGCTCAGTTCGCAGTCCATCTTCAGAAGTGACAGCCGTGCCGAATATGTAGGTACATATGACCACTTGCTATGTAAAACTCAGTTCGCGTGCCATCTTCAGGAGCATACTGATCATGAATACGTAGGTATAAATGGCCACTTGCTTTGTAAACCTCAGAAATGTCAGTTCGCATTCTATCTTCAGAAGTGACAGACATGCCGAATATGTAGGTACAGATGACCATTTGCTTGTAAAATTTTCCACTGAAAAGAAAAAAACAGAAACCAGCAGTATCTATTCAACAATGTACATTTGGGGGATTAGGGTAGGGAGGAATTTCTGAAATCTACACTTAGCTTTTGTTTTCTCAGATTTGGTTAACACCAACCTTGCAACTAGCGTTTAACCGACAAAGAGAGATTTGCAACACGAGCACCTTTCTTTATATAATTGAAAGTTAGATAACTCATGCCGAAACAAGGAGAGATAACTGCGCCAAAAATATTGCGCTGCCAAGATAAAAGCATCTTATTCGCATATGGGCGAGATAGATGCTATTATATAAATATTGCATGTAGTTGAGTGTAACATTGAAAATTTTCACCCCAAGAAAACCATTGTCAACCGAGGCACTCACTCTGCCGAGGTTTACAATGGTTTCCGAGGGATGAAAATTTCCATTTTTACACTTAACTACATGCTATATATTTATTATATTATACTGAATGTTTTATACTAATACATATAACAGTGAACCGTGCGCGCATAGATTGTGCGAAGTCGCTATTTTTTTGGAATACCACCCGTCGTCAAGCAATGTTGACTGTTGCTACGCTGGAGGACGTGGCTTCATTATTCAGCGGGTAATAGTGTTTTTTAACAAATGTTTCTCGGCCAATCAGATTCAACTAATTTACATGAAAGTATAATATATTAACATATTAGTCTGCATTCAGACGAATTTAACATGATTAAGTACAAATGTTGACGTTTTGTGTATTGGGGTGCAGGAAAGGAAAATCCACCAAACCATACGTCATAATACATAATACCTTTCTGTAGTTCCAATACAATTTGCACTTCAAATGGCAATAAATTTCATATGTCATAAATGCATTTTAACGTTGAGTTTACACTGATTTTTTTTTCTTTGAAAGCCATGGAGAAACGAAAAATGATAGCATGTATCAACAAACCTCTAGGGTAGAACCTTCGCGAGCCCCACGTGAATGTCGCCGAGATCCCGTTTCTTCCTTATCCAATGATTATATTTATCTCTCAACTAAATTTTTGTCAGCAAAGTTGCTTTTTAATTTTAGCCCTATTTTTGGTTTTGTTTTTCGTTTTGGTCGACTTTGTCAATGTAGCAGGCCTACTGGGCTTCCCTCTCTTACCATGCTGTTTTGTTTATGAAAACTATACGCATGCTCGATAGCATGGAATGTGGAACCTCGAACACGTTGCGATGTATATATTTATGGACCATAAATAATTTTTAATCTTAATGGAATAATCAGTATTTACTTTTGAAATTTGTAATTTTCTGAAAGTGTATACATTTATGAGTATGAAAAAAAATTCCAAATCCTATAGGAAAATTTTAACAAGTCTGTTTTTGAAGAGATGCGCCGTATTGTCACTTTAATAGGAAAAATAAAAATGATATGAAAACGAAAAAATAAAACTACTATTTTTCTTTTTCTTTTTTTTTTCTTTTTTTTTTCATTTTTTTTTATTTCATTGTGTTCCAATAACACTGCTAGAGTTATTCATTGTGCGTACTTATTTATTAAACGGCTACATCTGATAATCTTGCAAATTAATTTACACTTTCAAAAACGCATTTATCAAGCACTGATGTTAACATTTGAGAGTGTATTCACATCCTAGGCAAATACTTTAACATAGTTATCATAAAAGCCCTCCTTATTTTACATCTCAAACAAACGTTGAGGTATCTGATATTAGAAACGTTCAGACGCTATGCTGTTATATTTCATCATGTGATCATGTTTGAACCAATCAGAGAGATGGAAATAAATAAAATGCAAAGAAGAAAAATAACAAGATATGGCATTAAGAATATAATTTTAAATGAATATACATGTAGTTTTATACTATTTGTATATCCAGTTTTATTAAGTTCAAGATTTTTGCAATATAAAGCCTCAGACTTTTCTTTTTATAAATACACTTTATTTCTGAGGAAGCATGTGGAACAATCGAATGTGGAACAAATTTATAAGAATTGTAAGATTTCTGTTATTTCCTTTAATAATTGTATCGCAAACATAACAAAAAAAAGAACTTAAATTTTGCTTTTAATTACGGAATAACTAAAATCTAGGAGATAACTTACAATCACGAACACTGAAATTTAAGGTCTATTTTAGTCTGGTCCGATTTATTGAAAAAAATACTTCTAACGGCAAATAATTATTATTTGGTCCAGCATAGTTTTTTAACCTATTTCGAGTATGCTGAATCCGAAAAAAAATGCTGGCCTTCATGAAAATGGCATTAAAGAGGTCAAAATGGCGATTCAAAATGGCGGACATACAATTTTTCTAATTTTCTCTTAATGTAGTTCAAAAAGGAGAAATAATGAGTGAATATCTAACTGAGTGTAATACAAGTATAAAAATGATAATAAAAGGCTACCATTATTAGTTTAGCTCAGAAAATTTAGTCATTTATACACTTAATTCGAATTTTCTCGGAATTTTTTGTCTATTGTTCTATATTCTGCTTTGTTCATGATTTAACTGATGCAAATATCCATACACTGCAGATTTGTATTTTTTCCCTCTACATCTCTCTATTCTACAACTGAATGTTGGTGCAGCTGTAAGTTAAAAGTCAAAATGGCGATTCAAAATGGCGGATATTCATCTTTTTATTTTTTAAAATTATTTCTTCATGTCCTTTACTAAGGAGAAGGGATATTTGTGAATATCTTACTGAGCGTAGTACAGCTACTTAAAATGCCAACACGTCACAAATTTGATCACTTTAAATCGGAAAATTTAGTCGTTTAAATTTGAAATGTGTTAATTAGCTCAAAATGGCAATTCAAATGACGTCTTATACACTCGAATTTCGTAGAAACTGCTTAATTCTGAGTTGTTTTGCAAAAAATAAATTACAGTTTGTTTTTTATTTACTCGTAGTATATTGTATATATATACACTGTAGTAAATTGATTAGTCCATTAAATATGAACAAACACAAAATACTTGAAAAGATTAATTTTTTTTCCGGATGGAAATAGTTAAAACAAACTCGACTTAAGAGTTTCCAAATTTTCCCCCTTCATATTTGACCGTATTCAAATGCCTTTGAGCCCCCGTCCACCTAAAATCACTTCTAAATCCTGTCATCAACTCGCACTATTACCTCAACATCCCTTGGCACACCATCGAATATAACTGAAGAAATTCTTGTCCGATTTCATCGAACACTTTGTTCTAGCTTTTCAGCACTTATAAGAACTTAGTATTATCCCCTAACATCTTCTATTCCAGCTTTATTATACCCGCACTTTCTAAAGAAAGTTCGGGTATATTGTTGTTACTCATGTCCGTCCGTCCGTCCGTCTGTCACACTTTTCTTCCCTGAACTCCTCCTACATTTTACACAGTAGCTTAATCATCTTTTAAGAGATGGTTGGTGGTGTCATGTAGATGTGCAGTAAGGTTTCGGGATTTTGATTTTGCCCCGGGGGGTCAAATGGGGGTCGAAAAATGACGTTTTTTGTGCAAAAAGTCTCGTCTTCACTGAACTCCTTCTACATTTTACTCAGCAGCCAAATCATCTTTTGAGGGATGATTGGTGGTGTCATGTAGATGTGCAGTAAGGTTTAGGAATTTTGATTTTGCCCTGGGGGGGTCAAATGGGGGTCGAAAAATGACGTTTTTTATGCAAACAGCCCCATCTTCCCTGAACTCCTCTTACATTTTACTTAGCAGCC
>PRKT01000601.1:67647-90246 GCA_003671525.1 Saccostrea glomerata | reverse complement strand
AATTAAGCAGTTTGGGTAATTTAAGAAATTCGAGTGTCTTTTTTCTTTCTTTAGGCCTGTCGTTCCGTGAGGAAAATAGGCCATCAACGACAGTCCTCCAACGAACACGATTTTGAGCTGCTCTGGCTGAATCGTGCCAGGTGTATATTTGAGTGTATAAGACATCATTTGAATTGCCATTTTGAGCTAATTAACACATTTCAAAAATGACTAAATTTTCCCATTTAATTAAAGTGATTAAATTAGTGTTTTATTGTTATTTTACATAGTTGTACTACGCTCGGTAGGATATTAACAAATCCTTTCTCCTATGTAAACGACATTAAGAATTAAATAATTTGAAGAAGAAGATGAAAATTCGCCATTTTGAATCGACATTATGACTTTTAACTTACAGCTGCACCATCATTTAAAATAAAGTTGTAGAATAGTGAGATGTAGAGGGAAAAAATACAAATCTGCAGTGTATGGATATTTGCAAATGTAAAATCCTGAAAAAAGAAGAAAATAGAAACAATAGAGACAAAAAAATCAGAGAAAATTCGAATTAAGTGTAGAAACGACTAAATTTTCTGAGTTTAACTAATAATGTTAGCATCCTATTATATTTTTATACTTGTATTACACTCAGTTAGATATTCACTCATTACTTCTCCATTTTGACCGACATTCAGAGAAAATTAGAAAAAATGGATGTCCGCCATTTTGAATCGCCATTTTGACCTCTTTAACGCCATTTTCATGAAGGCCAGCATATTTTTTCGGATTCAGCATACTCGAAATAGGTTTAAAAAATATGCTGGACAAAATAATAATTATTTGCCGTTAGAAGTTATTTCTAGCCTTCTTTTTAAAAATCAAGACCAGACTATTTTGAGTAATTTAATATAAAAATAAAAAACAAAGAGGTGCAAGGGCCTTAACGTCACATGAGTATAATACAACAACTAAGAGGATCAATAGAATATAAAATAAACTGGTACATGAAGCTTTATTCCCCAAAATCAAGAAAAATAGAATGATCAGCATCAATAAAATAATCAGTCAAATATTTAGTAAAAACTGAAAAATTTAGTTCTCATCTGTCCCCCATTTATCACTACCAACATTCACAATATTAACTTACTATAAATGATTCTGAAATATTTTAACCCCATTATGTAATCGCTCACATTCACCTCTCTTGAAAGAACATTTTAATAAGTTATTTTTATCTTATTTTCATTATCTATTATTTACAAGTCTATCTGATCATTTAAACTATGAAAGTCGGTTTTGTATTATACAATTAAACTTCTAGTATAATTTTCTTTTAGATTTTCAAATACATTATTTACAGTAAATTTTCGATATATTATCAATAGAATCCCCCCTCCTCTATGAGAATCAAAAGCCCCTCACACTGGGACTACGAAGTTTTAAAAATTTTGTAAGAAGCACCCTTATTCATCATAACTATATATGCACTTTGTTTATCAACACTAAGGATTATGCAGAATTATATATCAGAATGAATGCACTTTTACTAATAAATAGAGACCCGGCCTAAAACTAGAACCCTTGACAAAGGGACATGACATTCACAATTTGGGAAGAGGCAATCTTCCTCAACATAAATATGTACTTAGTTTATTCGATATTCGATACCCAGGATCACAGGAACCCCAGCCGCTTACACCAGAGCCAATGACCCAGGGGCTATGAAATTCACCGTTTTGGAAGAGAAACTGTTGCTCATCTTTTTTTGATTAATCGGCTCATGTGATTATAACACAAGCAGGATAAGTCTTTTATGTTATTCGACTAAAATTGGTATTAAAAAAAATAAATAAATAAAAATGACGAAAAAAAATCGAACTTGAATAATTAAGAATTTCTCATTTCAAACAGCAAAATTATTTTATAATCTTTCAACATTTCAGTATATCAAAAATTTTTTTTTTTAAAATGATACTGGAAATGAGGGTTTTTTTCGGGCTACAAACATAATGAACTAACATTATTACTTAACAAAAATGTAGGTTAGTCATTTAAAAGTGTATAATGACATTAAAATAATAGATCTACAATATGCAGTATGTGGATTTTCAATTTACTCATTGTATTTTTTTTTAATTTAAGAAAACGTCATCATTCATAATATTACAATTTACATTATTAAGAATTTTTTTAAAGGTATATTGAATTCCAACTTTCGAAATGTTATAAAAAAAAACCTGATAATTATGAGTGGTTAGACCTACTCACTTTTTTATGAAAAGAATTCTTCATAAAGACTTGCTTCTTTGGATATTAAAATTGCAAAAAAAAAATAAACATAAAAATTCAATATGCTCTAGAAAAAAAAAACGTTTAAGAAAAATTTTCCATTCATTACATTTACGTGTACTATCACTTTTTAATTTTAAAACATTGAAATATGCGTTATAATAATTTTACACATGAGAGTATTGTTATGTCAGCATAATGATTGATCATGAAAGTGTCTACTATCTGACATCTTATGCTAGAAGTTGATCTCTATATTTCGAAGTTAATTTGAAATAGAAAAAAAAAACAACAGATTTTACCACATTTGTTTTATATTTGGGTGATTTACTGATGATATACGATGACGATGCGGTCCAATTAACAACTAACTCTATGAACAACAAGGGGATTCCAGCTCTTCCATCGTCAAATTTTCTTATCAATTATTTTCATTTACTAGTATCCCCTACACAAGGAATTAAAAGATGATGTTTACATCTCCCAATTTACTAATACATTTTCGTTTTTAGATATAATGAAAATTCTAAGGTTGAAATAAGGACTTTGTTATCAAAATCAACATAACATTAAGGTAGCTATTAGCCTTACGTGCTTCATACAAATGTAGGCCGTTAATTTCATACTTAATTGTCTACGGATTATTTATCATTACAAGTATCACGTGGCACTTGTAACCGGTAGATAGAGGATTCTTCCTTTAATATGGCGTCTGATCCAACCTCTGAAGATGTAAGAGGTCCTTGATTGCTTTTTTTATTCCCAAAACACTTGAATACTTTTAAACGAAGATAGTACAATATCAGCTATGGTTTTTTGTTCATGGAATCAAAGACCTTAGACATTTGTAAAGGGTAACAGTAAAGTGCTTTTTGAATCTGATTTTGTTTACCAACTAAAACCAAACTGACATCACTCTCTAATATGTGTGAGAAACGTCAGTTTACATTCGACTGAACAATATAATGCATTTTATAACAAGGTGAATGTATAGGCCATAAAATTTACATAATGTTCACTTTATTTAGGAGGACTTTAATATCATTTTCCCCCATTTTTTCTGCTAAGAGCTTATTTTTTTTCAGAAATTGCTTCAAATCAGTAGAATATATTCTTAATTATCTATTCAAGCTTCGAAATGAAAACACTCAATATTTTTATGAATAAGAAAAGTTAAAGTAGAAAAGTTTAAGCAATTGCGTTCATCATCATTCGTATTGTTAGGACCCAAGAATGTCATTTTCTAAGACTTGTAAAATGATCTCCTGGAAGATTTGAAAATGAAATTGATGAATAGAATTTTTTTAAATAAATATTTTCCTCAATATACCCAAGCATATTACGAGTCAAAAAACAACTATTAATCATTAAACTAAGATTAAAGATGCATATTATTACCTTTAAAAAGTATAATTTCAAAATACTGTTATTGATATTGAATGTCATGTCAAACATCTATCTATGAATTAGGTTTTGCTTCCTTAAAATCAATGAACGATGCTTTTGGATTTAAGTCATTGTCGTAAAATAAATGATATAGTCATAAAGACATAGGAACCAATTGTTTTCGTCACAATTATAAATAACTAATTAATAACAAAAATAAGGCTATCGAAATAGACATGGATTATCAATAAATTTACAACATATATTTTAATTTCGTTTTTTTTTTTTTTTAAATGAATTCTTTTAATTTCGACAGGTAGATATGCTGTAAATGATGTTAAATCAAATCTCCAAATTGAAGAAATAAAGATTGAATGAATGATGTAATCTCTTTCATTGTTATATTCAATTACCCGTAAAATACTATACTCACTGATGATATATGTTAAAATAAAAAGGTCTTAAGGATTTTCTGATAAAACATTCTCAAAACAAAAATAATTCTGTATAATGTACATTTTCTACAATACAAAATTACTTGAATAAAAAGCGTTCATCTTTCAACAAGAAAACATAACAATATTTAATTTAAAAAAAGACAAAGTTTAACAAATAAAGTTAAATATGTAAATATTTCTTAAACATATGTTTTGTTCCTTTTTTTAATACAACAGTGAAGATAATCAACAATTTTTTAATATGATGAAAAACGATGTTTTTCAAAGTTTGGTAAAATTTTTAATAAAAGTATATTTACTCAAGGTTCTTTATTTGTAAAGATAAGACTAATTATAAAAATATTATAATGCTTTGTTTTTCTTATATATCATCAAAGACATTATTGTAATTCCCTGGAGTTGTGATTCTTGACAGGGCATTCAGAATTTATAGTAAACATTTGTCAGAGTTAAAATATTCTCCTCTTCCTTTAGATAAACGGAGAAGTATAAGCATCAAATCACATTTAAGTATTTTTTCTGACATTTTATTCGGTGACCTTTCTTTTACAGAACATAAATTTGCCACACTTATATTTTATGGAAAACTTTTTCCACATAAATTGTTCCTGGACAGAAATTAAACCAGAAAAAGATTTAGCATCTATATAAATTAATGATAGCTTCTTCATATGTTATCAAATTTCAAACAGTACAAATTTCTCAAATATTTTTACGTATTTATTTCTTAGTGAACATGGACAAAAGAACATGAACTATTTCAACCTAATATGGCCTTTTGCAAACGATTTGATATGAATGAATTTTGTGACTTATTTAATTGCCCACAACCAATACTTCGTATACGCTGTTATTATGCAGGAAAAGAGTTCCTATACATATTAGAACACATTAAAAGCATTTTGTAATGTGAAAATTATATAATTATTGATTTTCATGTTTTTGATTAATGTCTTAGCTACAGAAGAAAGGTTACTAAAGTAAAAGTATAACTTATCAACATTTTCTCTTATTCTGTTAATATCAATTAGGAAAACTGCATTAAACACTGTTTACCTATTTATAGACAAGAATATACGGTATCTCTAAAAATATATTTTCTCTTCTTGTTTCATGCATAAAAGTATTCCGAAATGTAATTTTATTTTTTATTAAAAGAAATGTGGACTTTGGAAATAAGAATTTATACCTCAGACACAAGTTAAGACCTCGGTCAAAAAAGAATTAAATATGAACACCATTTCAATTCAAGAAATAATGGATACTTAATGTTATATTGAACTTTGTTAAAAAAAATTGCACGAACAACATGCTAATACGAGATTATTATTATTATTATTATTATTATTATTTTTATTATTATTATTTCCACACACGAAAAGCTGTTGGTAAAAATTTAACTTATTTTAGTTAGTCTTTTATAACATCAAAAACTATTATAAGCTTTTATAGCATCAACAACTATTATAACATTGTAATAGGTATTTTTTTAAACTGAAGCACATTTAATAATCCATAATTCACTTAAACATTTAAAAGAGTTTGTAGAAACAAAATGAAATAAAAAATGAAAAAGTGTAAAACTAATTTGATTTTGTAAACAAAGGTGGTTAAATATAATCTGTGGTTGCATTCTAAAGTATTTAACATTAATTCAGGCATGATTTTACCTGCAGACTAGATAAAAACACACTTAAGTGCAAAAAACTTTCATTAACAGTATCAATATTTAAAAATATGAATCTATGGATATTCAGGAAAAACCGTAAACGCATTTTGTAGGATTAGTATCATTTTAACATATTTAAATGCTAAACAAATAAAAAAAAACAATGATTTAATAGCGACCGCAGCGAGCGTCGCGAAGCGACGCTCGTAACTGAGAGCTCTAACGACAACGCCTGGGCGAAGAGAAAATTCGGACTTCTGCACATTCATTCCATAGAAATTTTTTCCGCAGTAATTTTGACCCACAATGCATCGCTTCGTGCACAAACGCTAAAGCAACGTTCTCGCGAGAATAACGACAAAAGTTAAACAAATAATTTACCTGCCTTGGTTTTAATGAATAACATAAAATAGTCTATTGAAATCAGCTAGCGCTGTTCAGGCTTCGGTTTGGTAAAGCTACAAACGACGTCATGTGACGTCAGAATCTTAAACGCAACGAATGTCATGTGCGGTTTGACGAGTCCGATCTAAAAGAAAACTGGATAAGTATCTGCGCTCGCCCTAACGGTCACACCGTCAACATATTAAATTAATTGATAATTTAATTATTTGATTTATGTCCTACGAAAATTTACCCTCAAAATGCGATATAACCACTTGCAAATAGATGGCTACAAAATTAAACCTGTATACGTACTTACAGCCTTTGTCCAATGAGGGATATTCGTTATGTTCCTCTGTTATTATGCAAGACCGAAGCCAAGTCAACTGAGCTAGTTTTTTTATGTATTAAAATTCAAATAACAACATTAGTGAAAGTGAAAAAATGTCATTTGTTGAAGTAAATGACGCAAAACAAAATATAAACATATTATAAGGGGGTCAGACAAGACTAGAAAAAACTTCGAAAGAATACAAAAATCTTTGGTATCATATTGTGCAATCTGACCCCCTAAATTACATATATCATAAAGCAGGCACTGATATGCCTGTCATCAAAAAAGGGTGAGTTAAAAGAAAATAAACGCCACAATCCAATTGCAAATTGGATCCACCCCTTTTTTGCAATCACAAACTGCGATACGGGGACTCGATTCCTACGGTCTCATCAGATTAATCAATCTAATGGATCAGTTGGCGGATTAACTTTTCACTTTTCAACTCAAGAGTAAATACCTTAACCAGTGCGCCATGCCGAGAAGGGTTTCATTACTGTATACAAGGAAATATTCGCATCCGTTTTATTTTCGCCCCTTCACCCTACTGACAGGTGGACGAGTTAAAAGAACACAGTACAATTTCTTCAACTAAACTGTGACTGGGCGAATGGATTTAAAACGGTACAAAATTGTTTAAAAGTGTAAAAGGGCGAAAATAATCCTGTATACAGTTTTAATGATAGTGTTGCCTTGCTTCCTATTCGTTTGGTTTCGATGGACTTTTGAGCTTACATGTTCGTAATCTCAATACTTGATATTATATAAAGTGTGCTTCATATGATACGTACCTCGTACATGTATGTTTTTGTGTTCATTGTTTAACATTTAATATAAAGTAGTATTATTATAATAATATATAAAAAAAAAATATGTGAGTTGAAAATATTTTTCCATGTAAGTTCTTGATTCCTTTTATGTTTTTTTTTTCTTATTTGCTTTCAATGAATTTAGCAGCTTCTGAAGGAATCGGTGGATGTAACTTCTGGTAAACCGCAAACGGTATTGTGCCATGTACATTTTAATTACTTATATACTCATGTTCAACTTAAACTCAATTAACTGAAAGGAATTGGCTGTTAATCATGGTTAATTGGGTGATATTTGAATAAAAGTTAAATAATTTTCTGTGGAGTTATAAATTACACAAGATATGGACACATTATTTTTGTACTAGTTCAATTAATTTGATGAAGGGCTCGTTTTGTGATACATATACAATGGCATCACGGTTTTACTATAAGAAATAATAATGAAGATAAAGGGTTTGTTCTACAGTCGGGGAGTTAACATAGTTGATCACTACGTTGCGGGTTCGATTATCAAGATTGAGTCTGATCCATCAAATGAGATTGTAAAAATCAAGGTCCTGTGTTTCTGCCGTAAATGTTGGTACGATAAAGATCCTCTTTACTCATTGACACTGAGTACTAAGGACATGTCTAAATAAGTTTTCTGGCGGATTTTGATGATTTAACATTATAAGTGAAACATTCACGAAGGGAATTTAAACAACTAAAGATACAAGTAATTGAAACGCATTAAATTTAAAGTGTAATCTACTAAATTACTAAAAAATGGATAGAAAACTTTGAGATCAGAATATAAAATCAAACAAAGTTATCTGTGTGTGAACATTTTTTAAAATATAATTTAAATTAATAGATAAATTTATCATATTCAAGTATTAATACTATGAACACAAACATACATACCTTGCCGGGTTGGAGTTAGACTTTTTACTCTTAATACTGTTTTTTAACATCACTGAATTCTTACTTATATTCATACAGCATTTCGTTTATAAGAGACCTGACTATGACATAACTTTTCTTTTATACCATTTTGACTGAAACGCGTCTTGTCATGCGATCACCAAATATGGATAAATATTCTGATAATGTGGGCAGGCACATAATTGAGTCAAACGGGAACATTATTTAGATTTTCCATATTTTACATGAAAATTGATTTGTGAATTTAGCTAAACAAGCCATAAAATATTCTTAATTAAATTTGCAAATATCCATTACCATCTAATTAATGATTCTCATTCTCACTTGTGTGTATGCTACTGTTTACAATTTGAGATGATTGATGATGAAAACACACTGATTGCATTAAAAATATATTTTTAAATGAAAAAAGATTAATATGTAATTGAAATTTTCTTTCAATTTTTATAATAATTTATTTGGTTTGCATGACCGGAAAATGAAATCAAATCGATGTACCTATGATGATAATCTATAATCTATTGAACACCGGATAAAATTGCAGCATTAATTTATACACTTTTATTGAATTCGGTGTGTAAATAATGGACTAATAATTAGTATGAAAAACGTCGGTCATCATTTGACTTAACTGTATTAGTCACTTTTAGTTGCTGACGTTATATTTCATCATCAAGTTTGAACCAGTCAGAGAGAAGGAAATAAATATAAGATGCCAAGAAGAAAAATAACAAGATATGGCATTAAGAAAATAGTTTTAAATAAATATATGTTGTAAATGTAGTTAAGATAAACACTTTTTTAGTAATATCTAAAGATTAAAATCACAGACCCGCCACTTTTTTCATTTTTTGAATATACAAGATGATTGTAATGCCGCTGTTCGAATTAAACAAAAGCCATTTATTTCAAAACTATTGTATTGCTTTTTAAATGTCTAACACCAGAAAAATAACAAGGGTTTGATGAAAGAGCTATCCCACTCACAAACCGTGGATAATTGTTTTATTATACTGATGTATAATATAATTTTTGAGGTTTGAATTTTTTTGGAGTAAGATAATTTTGCAAGAATAATCTGAAAATCTGATGACGTCACAATGCTACTGACGTCATTATGACGTCATCAGTCTATAGATTTATTGCTGGAAATCAAAATTGGTGGCAAAAATTGCATGAAAATTTTCCGAGGGTGGATAGCAAAAACTATACCCCGGGATATAGCTTTGCTATGCCTGAACTATAAAAGATAGTTATTTTACCTTCTGAGCTTTATATAGGAAACATTTTAACAGAAGTATAATAATAGTTTTTGCTATCCACCCTCAGAAAATTTTCATGCAATTTTTGCCGCCAATTTTGATTTCCATCGATAGATCTATAGACTGATGATGTCATAATGACTCTAGTAGCATTGTGACGTCACCAGGATTTCAGATTATTCTTGTAGTATTATCTCACTCCAAAAAATTCAAACATCAGAAATTATATCATACATCAGTATAATAAAACGCTTATCCACTGTTTGTGATTGGGATAGCTCTTTTATCAAACCCTTGACACTTTTTGAGTGCAGAAAGGTCAAAAAATTGACTGAGCGACGTAATTTAAAACTATTTTTGTTGTCAGAACTTTAAATTTGACAATTTAAGGTGGAAAAAACTGTGATTGATCCAAGAATTCATTTTGGTAAAAATATTAAAGGAAAAAAAATTGAAAATTAATTCATGTATTACTTGTAGACGTAATTATAGTGCAAAAAGTTCATATTAAATGCTCCGTATTGATAAAAATAGCACACTGACCCCCCATTTTCTGTTCTGTTTTTATTGAGCTACGTGTGTAGATTCTAAAATTAATCTCGACAAAAAAATCTCAATACTTTTGATATCAGGAATCAATCTCCTTAAACTTAAATGAACTTTTAAATTGCCTTATTTTTCATTGAAGGACAGAACATACAAGTATATGAAATATCAGAAGGAAATGTGTGGTGACACAAAGTCGAACCAGGTTTTACTCTTTGCATTTTTTTTTCACTTTTTTTAATGAATTATTGATCAAGAAATTCTGATCATATGTGAATTTCAGCATCGTACGTTTTACAAATATTATGTTTTAAAACTCAGTTATTATAACAAATACAAACCAGAAGTCTCTGTCGAGACTGAAGCTCTACTGGTTTGTACTTATAGCAAAGGAAGAGAAAAGTACTTAAGCAGTTGGAAATTGAAACTTCGTTTTCAACAGCAATAAATAGAATAATGATCCTTGATTAAGTCTCTTTATGTTCTTAGTGCAGTCTACTTGCATGCCACATTTATATTATAATCAGACTAAAATTGTATTTGGAGTAGCATTTTGAAAAATTGTTTACAGACAGACGGACAGACGGACGGACGGACGACGGACGCATTACAGTCGCATAAGCTCTTCTGGTCTCTGACCAGTAGAGCTAAAAATTATTTGGCATGCAATAAGTAATTTTATATAGTCCATTCAAAATTTTCAAGAATTTAATAAATGCGCTCATACATGTAGGATTATAACACAAGCAGGAAAAGGGCTTTGTATTATTCGATTAAAAATTGGTTAAAGAAAAAATAAAAATGACGAGAATAAAGTAAGAAGTTATTATTATACCCCCGCTTGAAAAGCGGGAGGGTATATAGTAATCGAAATGTCCGTCTGTCCGTCCGTCTGTTACGCTTTGGATTACCCATCTCCTATCCGCAATTCCTCTTATACCGCTGAATGAAATTTGAGGAGACCTTCAGAGAATCTTTATTATATAATGCCATTGTGCACCTCTTATTTTTTTGATCCGACACTTATTTTGGGTTTCCCATAGCAAAACATGGACACTGCCATTATATTCTTATCTATGACGTCAGGTGTAATGGCTTCTGAATAACATGGGACGCCACGATTATTCCTCTTTACATGTTACCGTAAAACAATATAGAGATTTGGGGTTTCCTATAGAAAAACATGGACACTGCCATTATATTCAGGGAGGAGGGGGTATCATTTAGTGAGCTCATTGCTCACAGTACCTCTCGTTTCAAATTCCAGTAGGTTTATATAAATGAAGCAACACAAGTCTCGCATCTAAAATATCTAAATACAGTGTATATCGAAAATTTATTGTTATTAGGTCACCTGAGTAACTCAGGTGAACTATTGCTATCCGTTTTCTTCCGTCGTCGTGCGTCGTGTGTCGTGTGTTAACATTTGAACATTTTCAGCTTCTTCTCTAAAACCAAAACCAATTTGAAGCAAATTTGGTATACAGCATCTATGAGTGAAGGGGAACAAAAATTGTGAATTTTATGGTCCCCGCCCCAATGGGGCCTGAAGGGTGGGGCCAAAACCACTAAAATTATTGCAATCTTTAAAAATCTTCTTCTTTACTCCTGGACTTCAACCAGGCAAACTTTTAGCATGAATGTAATGAGCATTGAGCATAGTGAAAATGCATAAATTCTTTGAAAATCTTCTTCTCTGCTCCTGAGTATTAAGTAAACTAACTAAGTACATGGTAATGATGAGCAAGAGTGCCTCTTGCAGAATTGTGAATTTTATGGCCCCAGGATCAGGTGTTCTGGTGTTAGGGTGGGGCTCTATTAATTATATAGTGAAAATGCATGTATTCTTTGAAAAACTTCTTCTCTGCTTCCCGGTATTAAATAAACTAACAAAGCACATAGTTATGATGTACAGGAGTGCCTCTTCCAAAATTGTGAATATTAAGGCCCCAGGGTCAGGGGTTCTGGTGTTAGGACGGGGCTCTATTGATAACTGTTGATTGGCAAATAATCACGATGATTTTAATTTCACTATGTTCGCAATTCGTCATTTTTCCGCGAAATTAAACCCACCGTGAATGCTTCATTGGTTTTTAAAAATGTATAAATGCGTATACAAAATTAAAATGAAGTTCTTGCAGCGTTAAATTAAAACCATCGCGATTGGTACTTTTAAGAAATCGTGAAATTTTACCACCGTGGAATTAAAACGATTTACAGTATACAATGAAAATGCATTTTTCTTTGAAAATCTTCTTCTCTGCTTCTGGGTATTAAATAAACTAACTAAACACATAGTTATGATGAACAAGAATTCCATTTTCAAAATTGTGAATTTTATGGCCTCAGGGTCAGGGGTTCTGGTGTTAGGGCGGGGCTCTGTTGATTATACAGTGAAAATGCATTTTTCTTTGAAAATCATCTTCTCTGCTTCCGGGTATTAAATAAACTAACTAAACACATAATTATGATGAACAAGAGTTCCTCTTTCAAAATTGTGAATTCTATGGCCCCAGGGGCAGGGGTTCTGGTGTTAGGGCGGGGTTCTATTAATTATATAGCGAAAATGCATTTATTTTTTGAAAATCTTCTCTGCTTCTGGGTTTTATGCCAATGATTCAAATATATATATTTATGATGAAAAAAGGTGCATCTAGCAAAATGGTTGTTTTTTATGCCCCCCTGGGTCGGGGGGGGGGGGGGGGGGGGGTGTTTACACAGTCTGAAAATAAATTAATGCTTTGAAATCTGCTCTTTGGTATTAATCAACCATTTTATGATAAAAGTTGCAAAATTTTGAAATATGTGGTCCCAAGGTAAGTGGTTCCTTTGGGGTGAGGTGCACAACAGGTTATAAAGTGGAAGTGCATTTTCTCTTTCTTACTCTGATCTTAATCTGGGTATTAAGTATATAGAGTAAGCATGCTAAGTTTATAATTATGATAAGCAATGGTGCCTCTTTCAGAATTGTGAATTGTGAATTTCATGGCCTCTGGTTTAAAAAACGAACCAAATTTAATTGTTTGGAAGTTGTTACACAATACTCAGGTGACCTATAAGGCTCGTGGGCCTCTTGTTTGTAATATATTGTTAATTTTAAACAAAGGATGCTTGAAATTGAGGTATTTTTCGGGCTACAAACATTAAAAATAGGGTAGTCATATAAAAGTGTAAAATGAAACTAAAATAATAGATGTACATTATACGATAAGATTTCTTTTCCAATTTTGTCATTGCATATTTGTAATTAAAGTAAATTTCACCCTTTTTATTAGGAATTTTTAAAAGAAATATATAGAATCAAATTTTTGATTTTGTTTTAAAGAACTGATAAATATGTCTGGACTACTCCTTTAAAAAAAGATATTATTATAAAAAAAACTTGATTCTTTAAGTATTTAAAATTAAAAAAAAAATGTAATGAAGTTGATAAGAGATTTAAATAAGCATTAGAGAAAATGGTTTAAAAAAATTTTCATATATCAAATTTATAATCACTTTATAAGTCCATGACATGGACATATTGCGTTATAATAATTTTTACACCTGACAGTATTGTAATGTCAACTTTTAAAGTGAATATCTTAAATATCTACAAGCTCTGTGTTAATAAATCAAAATACTAAATATAACTGAGAAAGGCAACAGAGAAAACCATTTAATCTTGATCTTTTTGCACTTAGAAGAATGTTTGGCATAGTGATACCACAGTTGTGTCAAATAGCATGACATCTCCTTATGTTACATGTATAATTACTAAAAGACAGTTATTTATGGATATATATATATGTAAAGGATCTGGTAAAAAAAAAAAAGACATATCTTAATAAGTATAACATGTATTGTGAGTTTTCTGCACTTTCATGAAATGAATAAAGAAGTTCTAAAATTCAAGAAGGGAATACTTGATACCACCTTTAGATGTAAAGCCTACATGAAACTTTTCCTGACACTTTACACACATAACGTTCGTACTGAGTGTACATTGGAACTTTCACAGACACTGTACATTTTGTACACTTTTCCTTTTAGGTGTTATATGTCAGTGATTTTTATTGAAAATTTTGTACACGTTACAAACATAACATAATCTGTCACGGTAGGCGTTGGAACGATTAAGAACCCTCTATGCGCAATGACCCTGAGTGCCGGGTATTGGTCTAAATTTGAATCTCTTCACTAGCATATGGTGAACAACATTCATTCAATCAAACATTCATTCCCTCTCTCATGTATAAGACTTTGAATAAATTTTCTATTTGAATACAAAATTAAACCTGCTAAACACGACGACAAGTTGAACCAATGGGAATAATAAAAGATTTTGAGAAAACCTAATCTCGAAAAATTACTATGATTTTGTCAATAAGATACTCAAACATCTATAATTTTGTACCTAAATTAATCTTTGCCTTAATATTGTTCTGTTTGTTGTTTAATGTCCGTTTTAAAAAGTTTTAATAATTATTATAGTACAAATGACCAATTACAAGATAAGAAAGTTTACGTGTTTTAGTATAGGTATGATAATTAACATTAAAATGTTGTTGACTGGGGTAGAAGGGAACAGTCGATCTGTTGGACCAGAGTACAACCTGTTCCCCAAGGCGGTAGGCAACAGTTTGCACTCAGGTCCAACAGATCGAATGTTTCCCTCTACCCAGGCAACAACTGTTTTGTTATACTCCTTTGTCGAATGAAAAGATAATACTGTTAAGCGCCATTTGACGTCAGCGGGCAACAGTGTTTTTGTCACCCGCTTTCACTGAAAGTGAGGGATACATGTATCAATTTTGGTCTGTCCGTCTTTCTGTCTGTCTGTAAAGCTTTCGTTTCCGCACGATTTCTCGAGAACCCTTTCAGCTTTTGCAGTAAAATTTTGCACAGCAACTCCCTATGGCATAAAAAAGAACCAATAATTTTGTCAGAAGTTCAAGGTCATAAATTCATAAATTCTCTGTTATAACACTTTAGTTTCCGCACGATATCCCGAGAACCCTTTGATCTTTCGAAATGAAATTTTGCAACACAACTCCCTGTTGCCTTACAAAGACTCCTATTGATTTTGAGGTCAAAAGGTCAAAGTTCAAAGTCGTAAATTTATACATTCACTCTGTGTGTAACCTTATCGTTTTTGGACGATATTTCAAGAAGATTTTGAGCTTTTGCGATAAATTTTTATACCAAAACCCCTTAGGGCCTCTCTCATCCCTTTCAAAGTGTCCAAACTTGTTTGTTTTATTAGTATTTTTTGTATTAAATGTCGCTCGGCACTATTTTTAGCAAAGAGGCGTGTGGAGAGTTATTACGTATGAAACAGGTTGTCAGCGGACTTTTTATTCTTGTAACATTAATTAGAACTGTTTTATAAAGGCTAAATTAGACACCATGCATTGTGTAAATTTTTGACATTTCGAACGTGAATATATGCATGTATATGGCACGCCAAATTTACAAACTGAGCTTAACATAGTTTCACAGTTGATAAACTAGGTTTGTCGACTGTAAACAATAGTTTAGAAAATGTGAACTATTGTTAACAATTCGTTAACTATAGTTTTCATCTGTAAAACTATATTCAACGGTTTTTAACAATAGTTTATGAATGCTAATCTAAGTTTACCTGTCTGTATTAAAACATTAACAACAAATTTTATTGATTGTAACGTGAAATGAGCCAGGCTTTCCTTTCCAAACAAATACAAGAATTTCTTTAAAGAAAACAAGAATGTATTTGCAAAAAAATAATAATAAAGAAAAGACAATTAACTAATGAATCACACAATTACACAAGCGCACACTCCCTCAAATGATCGTACAAAAATGTTAATTACAATGACAAAAAATAATAAATAAATGATCAAAAGATGTTTAAACAGCTCTATCAACTATCAACACAAATTCAATCAAACCCAACTTAATGTTACTAGTATTGTCCATAATTATCTGTACGACAATCTCAATGAAGTTCAACAGTGTCCTTTAAACCTCCCAAATCTCCGGGGCTGAAGTCCCAGACTGTGGTAGGGATCAATGTTCATCAAAATCGACATCATCGTCGTCATCATCACAACATCGACATCATCATCGTTATCATCATTACCAACAACATTTTAGCATGGTGCTAAAATATTAATTCTCCTTTATCAGTAAAAAAAAATATTTACTCTGAATATGACAATAATATAATACAATAATAACTGGCTTTAATTAATAACCATATAGTTTATTTTGAGTTCAATATAACATAAACACTAAGATACTTTTATATCATCAGTTTGTTTACAGTTGACATAGAAACAAAATGGCTGACAGTACTTCCGGTCACTTACTTCCGCTCAGACATTTAAGGATACACCAAAGGCTTTTTTCAAGATTTTTGTCAATTTTGAGATTTTTGGCTAAGAAAACAATGCTAATCACTGCTTTATAATGCATGAAAAATTCTTGCTGATTATCAAATGGTTTTCTAATTATTTAACAAAAATCAAACATAAACACTAACACATGTGAATGTGCCGTTATTGAAGCTTCTGATTTGGTCTGTAACTGCCTGCTTCTGAAAGGAGCAAAAAATCACTGTGACCACTCTAGTAATTCTTCACTTGCCACACGGAGGCTATCAGTAATTAAACTACAGGGACTCTAGATTTAGGGAAGGAGATCTAACAGGTCACTAAGGCCAAGCAAAAAAAAAAAGTTGGTTCTCAGGCCATCTTTTTGAAAATCAGATGAGGCAGGCAGGTTTTTTATTTTATTTTTTATTTTCAAGATCATTTTATATTGCTGCGGCAAATCGCATTTATTTCATTAAACATTCAAAAATAGATATTCATCTATTTGTACTTTTGCATTCTTTTCATTCCACAAGTTATGTTTCTGCCTAGAAAGAGCTTATTTCATTATAATTAGTAGACTGGGTAGGTATGTCTGGCAAGATCACCTTTCTGTACATTGTCAATGCTTCCACAGCAGAAACAAACATCAGGAAAATGAACAATACTTGAAATAGGGAATCTAAAATGGACATCTCAGATTTTTGATATCTTGCTCAGTTCTTGAATTATTGGGGGAAGTGTAGAATTGGGCTAATAAATTGGTAACATTGAAAGACAAATGGATGAAACTTTTGAATAAGAAGATTTATCAAAAATCTGAGATACGGTTTTAAAGATCAATCTTAAATCTACATTGAGGCAAAATTTTGACTTTAAGAGGCTGAATACAAAAAAGTTGATTTATAAAATATAAATGCACCAATTTTTACATTAAAATATTAATAATCTTTTAATAAGATAAAAATGTAAATTTAAATTAAGATCATTAAATAGTAAATTTAACAAGCTTTCAAAAGATATATACTTTTAATATGTTATCTTTGTTAATGAAAGAATTACAAGCAAATTAAATTCTGTCTTTTGGAAACCTTTGGTGTATCCTTAAATGGAAAAGTAAAACAGCGAACAAAAATACAATAAAATAAAGAATCAGGCTGTTCTTTAAAGGTTCTTGGACAGAGAATTTAAGTTACTATTTTCTGTATAATATCACGAATTATATATCTTAATAGCATTTCACATAAAAATTAATTAAATATCTTAATTCATTTAAGCTATTAAAACTTCAAATTTTTGGGGGGTTTGATTGACATATCCTTGCACTTTCACAAATTCTTACTTTATTCTTAATCCTTAGGCAAAGTGGCTTTGTGTATTGATGAGAAATATTAAAAAAAATAATTTTATTCAGAGTAGAAATGTAAAAGAAGCAAAACTCCTTCACAAGTATCGTCATTCCGAGCTAAGTATTGCGTCCAGAGTTTAGCAAATCGATCACACTCGTGTTATGTATACAGTTTTTGTAAACAGGGAACGACCTCTGTTATTGTTGATGTTTACGATTCACCGAGTGCGTTCAATCTTCAAAGTCTGCTCACTATAACTGCACAGACTGACAATATATCGTGTGTTTGTTTTGCTTTCAAACATATCTAATCTAAATTTTCTAGATTGTAGAACTAGAAAATTAAAGGAGACTTACCTGTAAGGTGAACTTTAATTAAAATTCTCCGAAACACCAAGGAACGTTGGATATTACGTGAGATATGCAAGCCTACTCCCAGATCAGTATTTAACTCAATATGTGAATATTCTTGATAATATTAAGCAATTTTACAGATGCTACATTTTTATCTATTATAAATTTATCACCCTAGTTCCCATGGGAGGGATATCAAGGGTGGGCACGTAATACCCAACGTTCCTTGGTGTTTCGGAGAATTTTAATTAAAGTTCACCTTACAGGTAAGTCTCCTTTGATTTTTTAATTCTCCTTCACCACCAAGTCACGTGGGTATCACGTGAGATATTTAAAGCTAATATTCACATATTGAAAATAGGAATTATACAAAGTAGAAGAAATTCCTATGACAGTCAATGAATTATTGAATATTCATATCATCTAAGCTACATGTTGAAGACAAAATTGCAGACTGAAAATTTTTATCATTGTGTAAAACAGTTTTGTCATAAAATTTTGCAAATGTATTCTCATTAGACCATCCAACATGTGATAAGACATTGTCAACTGAAATCCCTGAAGAACGTGCAGCGGCGCTTGCAGCAGCGCGAGTGCTATGTCCAGAAAACTTGCTGGTATCAATGCCAGATTTAGATAACAGAGTTCTTATCCAGCGAGAAATACTGTCCTTCGATGCCTCTCGAAACGGCTTTTGGGTTGTCAAAAGAAGTTTTCTATTTCCATTACCTCTATATTTGTCCGTTTTTGTTATATACACTTTAATACATGACACAACACAAAGCATCTTATCCGGAAACGCTAAAACTGTAATTGGTTTTATATGATAAGATGGCCTAGATTGTTTTACAAGATTATTTACACAAAAAACACAATTCTATCCTCATAAACATGCATATTATCTAAATCTAAAAGTGATTAAGTTGGTGCTCTCTGTCCTGTTACTAACGCTAATAGCATGACAGGCTTCAATGTCAAATCAAACACTGATAAAACTTCATTTTCCCCCATACTGCGAATAAACGATAAGACCGTGCTCACATCCCAAGTCTCTGTATACCGCGGTAAATTAGGACGGTCGATAAAGACTCCTCTCATGAAACGTCTAATTAGCGGATCAGAACCAATAGCCACATCATTAACAGGTGGTAATAAACAACTAAGAAAACTCCTGGCGGAATTAATTGTACTATACGAATATCCTTTATCAAAAATTCGGTAAGAAAATCCAAGACAACTGTTATTGAAAAAGTATCAGATACATGGATAGATTTGCGATTTAGAAATTCTAGCCACTTTTTCATATGCGAATCATACTGTTTTTTAGTTGACGCTCTCCAAGAGTTCATAAGAACCGGAATTGCTTTCTCTGGAATACCTTTGGATTGATACATTTTCCAGATATGTGACATGCCAGAAGACCCAGCTTTGGGTATAGTTTGTGAACTTCTTGAGGACGATGCGGTAATACCAATGTGTCCCGGGACTGAGGAAAAATAAGGGGTGCATCGACACACAGTTTCATCAGGAATGGATACCAACTCGCTGTCGGCCAATCTGGAACAATAATAATTGCATCTGGTACTTGTTCTTCCACAATCGTTTTCAGAATTCGCTGGATCAAACTAAATGGAGAAAAAATATACACACATGAATACAAATTCCAGGTACATGTGAAAGCATCAGTAGCACTAGCACTCGGATCAGGGTGCCATGATATGTAAATAGTTAACTGATTATTTACTCGAGATGCAAATAAGTCGACAACTGGTCGAGAAAAGATACTGGTTAGGTTATCTTCAAAAACAAATTTCTGTTTAACATCCATTCCGTGTCATCGCGAATTTTACGGCTTTCCAAATCGGCTACAGCATTTAATGAGCCCTTAATATGGACAGCGGTAAGGAACACATTATAACGATAAGCCAAAAGCCAAATGTCTCTTGTTAATTGGTTACAAATCACCGACTGAGTTGATCCAAAATGATTTATGCAGGCTACGGCCGTGGAATTATCAATGTGCAGTTTCAAATGCTTATCTCTAATTTTATTCTTGAAGGACTGGAGAGCTAAATAGACAGCAAACAGTTCTAAATAATTAATGTGAGGATAATTTGAGCTGTCAATCTGCGACCACGGTCCCCCAGTCCGTATATCACCCAGAACTGCTCCCCAGCCAAAAGTAAGAGAAGCATCGGTAAAAATTTCTAGAGAAGGTGATTCTCTTCGAATGGGTGATTCTATACATTCTATGTTTTCATACCACCACTTCAGATCACTAACAGAACTATCAGATATGCACATGACCGCATCAAAATTTCCTTTATTTATTTCTAATGCTTGAATCTTTTCAATTTCGAGGCGCTTGCAATACAAGGATCCTAAGGGACAAGCAAGGACATTAGAATTTAACATGCCTAGTAATTCTGACACTTTCTGCCCTTTCCAAATGAACCGCATGAATTTCCTATCTGCGTTGCAAATTAGAACAGTATAATAAGCGTCTTTTAAGTCAATTGTACCCATATAACAATTTGGGGTAACCATACAAAGTGCATTACTAAAACTTTCCATTTTAAAATGTTTATATACAATGAATTCATTCAGTTCCTTCAAATTAAGAATCATTCTAAATGTTTTGTCAGCTTTAGGAGTAAGAAATAATGTTGAAATAAATTGATCGTTACGGAAAACAGCTTCCCGAATTACACCTTTGTCCTTCAATTTTTGTATTTCACAGTCCAAATACATTGCCTGTGCACTATTTACAAATGTTTCTCTTACAGAATTTTGTAAAGGCATCGATGAAAATTCTAATTTGTATCCAGACACAATATCTAAAATAACTTTGTCATTAGTTACATGCTTCCAATTTGACAAAAAATGCTGTAATCTACCAGCAATTGGTAAGTCATTGGTGACTTCTGTGAAATTTCCACTAACCTGACTTATTGCCGACGACTGTCTTTGGTCAGGTTCCTTCGGTAGGGGCGGAAGGTTCTGCAAACATTCTTCTCCCCTCCTCTTTTCCTGGATCCATTCATCCAGGAATTTCTTGAGCCTAAAAAAGGCTTCCGACTCCCATGAAAAAAGCCAGATTTTGTGCGATCTTCACTTATTTTCTTGCCGACTTTATTTGCTTCTTGAATGCTTTTAAGCTGATCAGTGATATTGTCACCGAATAAATTATCGGTGACGGCATTTTGTGATGAACACAAAGATCGGTATTCCACATTCAGAGTTGGCTTAATGCAATTTCCGCGCACATGATTGATCTCATCATTAGCCATGGCTATCATAGATATGGCCTCCATGAGCCGATTAACGGTCTCATTGGTCCGTTTTAATGAGATTGTCGACGACTCGGATTATCGGAACTATGGCATGCGCGATAAGTTTTTGCGGCTTTTGTATGTCAAGATCCGAATTCCTTGCAGATGCCGGTAATGATCGCCATATTTCCTTATTGACTTTAGGTACCAACAACATTTCACAATTTTGAGGAAGTTTGAATTTTTCATAAATTTCTTCTTGTTTCTTCACTTCATTTGCTTTAGTTTTGTCTCCAGAAAACATAGCTTTCAAAATTTTCGCAAGCTCATCTCCGATCGGCAATCCAAACTTATCCTTACCTTCAAATTGTTAAGATAACTTTTCCAAGATAGAATTTTCGGACGGTTTTGCTGTTTCTCCAGAAGTATCTCCAGACACTTTCTTCGTCTTTGCTGGTGGTTCCCCATCAATCTCATCAGACAAGAGTTCATCTAAACGCTCAGTAGGAGCGTTGAATTCAGCCAATACAAACTCTTGCATATCATGGAACTGCTTAGATTGCGCTGAAAGCAGCTTTTCTACGAGGCGTTCTTCGAACGAATCTCGTAGGTTGGTAGGTTCTCCTGAGCAGCTTGGCTGCTTTATTGCAGGAGAAGGAGAAGATTCTCCAAAACAGCTTGGCTGTTTTTTAGTAGGAGAATTTTCAAAGTTATCTTGTGGTCCAATAACATGAACATCAGCCTCTACATGAACTGGGGTGTCATTAGATTTGTCCAAGGTACTAATTCCAAACTCATCAGAAAGTTTTTGTAACACTGACTGTTGTGAGGTGTGTTGTATTTGTATTATTTCATCATGTATATTATTAGTAACATTACGTTTCTTGAACATTCCAGAGTGGTCAACATGTTCGGTCATTTTTTCTAGAACATTCTTGAACTTTATTCATGTCCAGAACTTTCCAGGAATATCATGTACTTACAACTTCTAGAATATTCTAGATTTATATTACTGTATAAATATCTTGTCAATTCGATGCATAGATAGACTCTTGTAGTATGAGCACCATTGAATTACAACTGGGATATATTTTCACTTGGACATTGTGTGCAGCAACGGACACTCTGATGTATGTATTTTTAGATTTTTGCTAAGTTTGTTCTTAATGATTTGTATATTACTGTAAATAAATTATTGTTAAGTTTAAACTGTGTGATTGATCTTTGCTGGCATTTAGGGTTATTCT
>PRKT01000601.1:0-61128 GCA_003671525.1 Saccostrea glomerata | reverse complement strand
TTTCCCCGTTCTTTCAACTTTTGGTATTTTAGTCGAATCCTTAGGACTTCCTTTTCCGTTAGAGAATGAAGGGGAGCAGACATATCCTGCATCTCAAGATAAAAATTTGTTTATTTATTTTATATTGTGTTAAAAAATTCCCACCCACCAACACCCTGTATGTAATGTATGAATATATAAAATAAATTGTCTGTTTGGTGTCAATTTTCTGCTGCTTGATATTTTCTATTTTCAGCCTTGTACATCTCTTAAGAAATATATATGTGTGGTTTTCTCTAATAATTCGATTTAATTGCTGAAAATTAAATCGCGCTATGGGGTTATTTCACTGTCATAAAGTAAAGAATATCGTCATAAAACACAGGAATACAATTTTTTGGTCACAATTATTTTATATACTGGAAGGAAAATAGAAACGCAGGGTAGCATAATATTCTATATTTTTTTGACCGCATGACCGAAAATTACAAAAATTGGTCAGATGGGAATGTTATTTACTATGCACCAAATTAGTGTCCAGAATTACTCAACCGTAAAATGTTTGACGTCACGTAGGGAAAACGCAAAAAAGCCCAAAACAAGTGCAGATTGATGGCGACGAGTTTGTCAACAATTCTCATTGTACCATTTCATGCACCTGAGGTACATGTATACACATTGATTTTCAATATTTACGGATGATATAAATTTCTTGCAATCTTGGTACACTTTATGGAAGTTCTATGGGGTCTAGTTTTCGAAATGCATAAGTAAGGACAAAGTCAACAACGGGTTACTGAGCAGTTTCTTGTAAATTTTATCCCATAGAAAATATTATCCGTTGTGAGAGAGAGTTTCGAATGGTTTCAAACCAACCGTGACGTTGACGTTGACGCGAAACAGAGTCACGTTAAGATCGGGTTATTTGTCCTGCCACCTGTGAAATCGCCAATTTATTACGACAAAAACCGCTTTTAATACAGTAGACTATCATAATCATTACATTTATCCCAAAATTGAAAGAAACCAATTGCGCAATTTGGGTTTTTGAGCCGGAAAACATTATGTTGTGTTCCTCTCACTGGCGCATGCGCGCATCCGGGGGGGGGGAGGTATCGTCATTGAGTACATTTTCTTAACATATGATTTTAAAAGTTAGATAGGAAAACCGAAAAATATAAAAATTAATATAATTGACCTCAAAAGTTTACCCTGCGTTACCTTTTCCTTTCAGTATATAAAAAGACTATAGGATATAGACATGAATTATCAATAAATTTACAATCATGCCTCAGGACTGAATACGTTTTCTGTTGTCTTTCTTTTCTGATCTTTTATTTCAATTTGAGGTATTGGAAGATTTTTCAACATGATCCAAAGTGGAAAATGCAAAATTGTCTTCCCTGTATAACTTTGAAATTTCTTTATCTTTGAAATATTCATTACTTTTTCCAATTTATTATCTGAAATATATACATTATGTAAAATTCAAATATAGAAAAAAAATAAGATATTATTCCAACTAATATCATGTAAAAATAAAAAGGTCTAAAGAAGAATCTGATTTCAAAACATCTTTAATTAATTTAACGTATTCTACACATATCTCTCCCTTTTATACAGGAGTAAAGATAATCATCTTTTTGTGAAAATTATGGAAAAAATTATTTGCAATGTGTGCTAGCATTTTTATAAAAGTATATCAACTGGAGATTCTCTGTGTAATTAAGAATAATATTACAATGCATTTTAACCCTGCATATCATCAAATACATGACACATTACTGTAATTCCCTGCAGTAGTGATTCCTGACGAGACGTTGAGAATTTATAGTAAATATTTGTCAAAGAAAAACATTCTCTTCTTTCTTAAATTATTTATACGAAAAAAAATATATAACATCATTCAAATTTAAGAATTTTTGTTGACATTTTATTTTGTGAGCTTTCTTTTACAGAACATAAATTTGCCTCACTGATATTTTATGCAAGGCTTTTACCACATAAATTGTTCCTGGACAGAAACGGAAACCAGAAAAAAGATTTAGCTTCTCTATAAATTTAAGAGAGATTCTTTATATTTCAAATTATCAAATTCAAACAGTACAATTTTTCTCTCAAAATTTATATATTTATATTTTAAATGAGCATGGACAAAATATCAGGAACTCTGAGTTTTTCGACTTAATATGGCTGCTTTTAATATGTTTGAATGTTTTAATGTGGGCATACTATTCGGCTTTAAAAAATGTATCCTTTTATTTAAATGCATAAGGTCACCATGTAAAGTTAACGCCCCAAAACCAATAGTTTGTCGTTATTATTCAGGAAAAGAGTTACTATACATTTATAGAACAGAATAAAACCATCTTGTAATATGAGCATTTTATCACTACCGTATATACTCGGGTATAAGTCGGTCCGCCCATAAGTCGGTTGTATTTAATAAGCTTATATATCAGTGGGACCGACCTCATATAATACCATTTATTTTATAGCTCGCCTATAAGTCGGACATAGAGTTTTGGACAAGAGATTAACTCCCAAAAATCCGACTTATAGGCGAGTATATACGGTATTTACTCTATCGCATTTGCTTAATGTCTTATCTACACAAGAAAGGTAAGTAAAGTATTAATTACATGTATCATTACTTTCTCTAAGTAGATATTCACAAAACACTTTAAATGAAAATTTACTAATGTACATGTACATGAAAAGGCACATTTTACGTACTGATTACAAACTACCGTTTAAGTATAGCTTTTAGCAAATTTAACGATTTCTCTATTATTTTTGAGCGAAAAGTAATTTTAACGATTTTAATAGCCCACTAAAAAACAATTACAACTAAAACGCGATCAGTTTTTAGTGATGGTCATTTTTAGCGATATCAGCACCCTAGCTTATAGTGCCAAAATTAAATCCAGGCTAAAAATCTGTTTATACGGTATTCCTTAAGTTTACCCCCACCATCCCCAACCCAAACCCCCAAAATATGAAATAATAACAAAAGTACATGTATTTGCCGAGCTTAAAATTCTTTGACTACTGTAAAATCACATATTTTCGTGGGGTCAAATTTTCCTGCTTTGATGCATCAACTCACAAGGTTTCATGATTCTACGCCAATAAGTACCCTTAGATACTTAAATATAGCCATAAAATGTCAGAAAAAGGACACCGTGACCTACATTTTGGTCGACGTTTTCCGAAGTCCCAAGGTGCATCTACTGACAAAGTTTGGTGATCATAGGTCTGAAAGTATTCAAAATATGCCTTTTAAACAATTTGAAAACAGATGCCTGCAAAATTCAACCAGAAGTCTCTGTCGAGACTGAAGCTCTACTGTTTTTTACTTATAATAAAGAAAGAGAAAAGTAGCAGTTGGGATATAAAACTTTACAAAAGCAATAAATAGAATAATGAAAAAAAAACGATATACAGAATTATGTATCTTAGTGTAGTCTACTTGTGTACCAAGTTATATTGAAATCAGACCAAAACTGTAGGAGTAGCATTTTAAATGTATTTCAAAGAAATTTCTTTTTTTAAGTAACAACAGCAACACCGTTCATTGAAACAAAAACCTATATACAGAATTATGTATCTTAGTATAGTCTACTTGTGTGCCAAGTTATATTGAAATCAGACCAAAACTGTAGGAGGAGTAGCATTTTGAATGTTTTTCACAGAAATTTCTATTTTTAGAACAACAGCAACACGTCTCTTTGAAATCAAAAACCAATAAACAGAATTATGTAACTTAGTGTTGTCTACTTGTGTGCCAATTTAATAATATAAAATAAGACCAAAACTGTAGGAGGAGTAGCATTTTGAAAGTATATTTTTTCAATTCTATTTTTTGTAACAATGGCAACACCGTTCATCGAAATCAAAAACCGATATATAGAATTATGCATCTTAGTGTAGTCTACTTGTGTGCCAAGTTATACTGAAATCTGACCAAAACTGTAGGAGGAGTAGCATTTTGAATGATTTTCACAAAATTTTCTATTTTTAGTAACAACGGCAACACCATTCATCGAAATCAAAAACCGATAAACAGAATTATGTATCTTAGTGTAGTCTACTTGTGTGCCAAGTTATATTGAAATCTGACCAAAACTGTAGGAGGAGTAGCATTTTGAATGATTTTCACAAAAATTTCTATTTTTACTTTTTTTAGTAACAACGGCAACACCGTTCATCGAAATCAAAAACCGATAAACAGAATTATGTATCTTAGTATAGTCTACTTGTGTGCCAAGTTATATTGAAATCAGACCAAAACTGTAGGAGGAGTAGCATTTTGAAAAATTGTTTACAGACGGACAGACAGCTAGACAGACAGACGGACGGACGACGGACGTATGAATATCGCATAAGCTCTTCTGGTCTCTGACCAGTAGAGCTAAAAAGTAGGTCACAGTGACCTACTTTTTCATAAATATGTTTTTAGACCCCAAGATGCATCAACTTTCAAGATTTGATGATTCTAAATCTCTCAGTGTCTGAAATAATGGGATTTAACGTTTTAGAAAGGATTAGCCATAAAATTCAAAAAGTAGGTCACCATAAAAGTAGGTCATGGTGACCTACTTTTAAGTTGACGTTGTTTGAGGACCCAAGATGCATCAGCTTACAAAGTTTGATGATCATAGTCCTTAAAGTATATAAAATATGCCTTCAAATCAATTTAAAAACAAATACCCGCAAATTTTTAAAAGTAGGTACCGTGACCTACTTTTTAGTTAACATGATGTAAAGTCCTAAGATGCATTTACTTACAAGATTTGATTATCCAAGTCTTTATAGTAAGTAACTAGAACTGTCCAAACGGGACAAAATACCCCCCGCTGGGTTTTTCAGAAGTAAGTTTTTCCATAATAAAGATATGTATCAAACAAGAATTATGAAATTTTTATTCCAGTGACCTTGAACTTCCCCAAATGACCTTGAATCAAGGTCATGACACACCCTTAGGTCATGAGCAATCTTAGTGTGGAGTAGTAGATTCTAATGTCCCTCTGTAAGAAAGATATGGACCGGACACGATTGCACAGACAGACGGACAGACAGACAGCTAGACAGACGGACAGACGGACAAGGTGATTCCTATATACCCCCCCCCCCCAAACTTCGTTTGCGGGGGGTATAAAAAATAAACTTTTTTTATTAAGTGTAAATTTGGGTCAAATTTGAAGTGACATTGAGACCACGCCCTTTGCCAAAGGGTAGTTCCCCGTGCAAATTTTAATCTTCAACATATCCTGATTCTTGTATGTAAGTGTGGTGAAAATCAGCCTTGTTGTTCTGGAGAAGATTTTTTAGCAACCAGTACTTTTGGTTTTGTTTTTCTGATTATCTCCCCTTGTTTTAGGGTCCCAATCCTAGTTTTATAATAAATGGTAGCCCTTGGGTCAAGGATACTCTGTGACAAATTTGACACTGATTGGCCAGGGAGTTCTTGAGTTATGGCCCATATTCTAAAAAGTTTACGCACACCACACGAATGGCCATAGCATTAGCTCTTTTAGCATTTGGCTCAGAAGAGCTAAAAATGATCTGCTATTCTTGAGTAGAATAGTTTTCAGAATTTTTCTCTATATATCTCTGTAAACCTTTGTTCGGACATTGTGACCCCGCCTTAATCTGGTGTCATGATTTGAACAAACTACATGGTAGAATCTACACTACCAGAATACTAGTATGTTTCCCAATAACTTTCATCTGTCTTTGCATAGTGGTTCTTGAGAAGAAAATTTTAAAACATGCCACCACATTTTCTGTTTTTCTGAATTATCTGCCCTTGAAAAAGGGCATGATCCTTCATTTAAACAAATTTGAATTCCTTTCACCCAAGGATCATGTTTTTTGGCTAGTTTGGTTGAAATTGGCCCAGTGCCTCTGGAGAACGGCTTTCATCTCAGATGAGCTAAAATGGCGTTCGATAAGAATGCCTGAAAATTAAAACTATATTTCTTCCGAAAGCAAATTTAATAATATCACCTCGCCACTTATTCAACTGTTTCCAGAGATAAATGAACTCGTATATTTTAATAAGCTTTTAATACATGATTTCATGTGTACAGTTATGAAGTTTTTATCAATGCAGAATAATCATTAGTACATGTACGTTACAATTAAGTGTTACATGTATAGAACATATTGGAATACATATTTAATTATATTACATTGAATTTTATATCTATGACATTATCCCTAAATGTCGTATTTTCTTTAATAATCTATATCATTGTAAAAATGTTAAATTTTGTTCCTAGTGATCACGTCAAAGGTCAAGTAGGATGGAACAAAACACAATACTACAGGCGGTTTTGAGCATACATTGTAGTGTGGGGACTTATATTTCAACACTAAATATTGTTCCGTCCTTCTTTCTTTCTTTAAAATTAACGTTTCTTCAAGAACTTTTTACTCACCATCTTGACACTTTTTCTTGTCTTTCTTTTTTAAGGAAGTAAACGAAAGGCCAACTGTTGAAACTTTGGCATTTAATTCTAGGCTGCAATATCTCCCTTTAAAACATATATGAAAGAAATTCAACATTATTTAGCTTACATAGATTGAAAAATGGCCTTTCAGACACCTATAAGAGGATTTTGTGAAATTAGACAGTCGACCTGAGAATATCCATTATTTAAAACTATAAATCAATCTATACTGAGCTTATTTGATAATGTTTATTAAGACCTTTTACAATGTACTAAAACTTTATGAAATATTTTAATACAGGACTATTTGATGATAATGTGATGTAAATATAGAACATACATAGCCCGAAAATAAAAAAAAATCACTTAAAAATACGAGACATGCCACACTTAAGTTCACTGCAAATAATTTTTCATAGATGACGTCACATTTGACCTCTTAATATGACCTTGACATTTTGCTGTACAAAAGGAATTCTTCCAAGTTCAAAATATCATCTTGATTGATTGTATACTGTTTAACGTCCCGCTCCAGAATATTTCACTGATATGGAGACGTCACCATTGCCGGTGAAGGGCTGCAAATTTAGGCCTATGCTCGGCACTTACGGCCTTTGAGCAGGGAGGGATCTTTATCGTGCCACACCTGCTGTGACATGGGGCCTCGGTTTATACGGTCTCATCCGAAGGACCGCCCCATAAAGTCGCCTTTTACGACAAGGGGGTACTGAGGACCTATTCTAACCCGGATCCCCACGGGGCAATATCATCTTGAAGTGTCTATAATAAATGCATTAAAAGTTGCATTTAACAAAGGGACTTAAGACAAAATAGCAAAATCGGTTAAATAGTATAATAGGGGAGAACGGACCTAACGAGAGTAACGTTTAAAGATTAAACTGCTGTTGGTGCACTCGGAGTTCCTCGGATGACTCGTACCTCACACTCGGAGTTCCTCGGATGACTCGTACCTCGCACCTAATCTCGGACGTCAACGGTGATCTACCATCTTGCTGATTCAGTCATGTGATCGTATTTGAATTTCTTTCAAATGTCATACATTTGAAATCGAAGTTATTTTGTGGCACACTCAACAGTTTTTTCTTGCTTTCAAAGCCAATTAACATGAAGTTGTAATCAAAACCTGTTTGCGATAATGAATTGCACAAATTAAGAAGCATTTTCGAAGAACGCTATGCAGAGCGAAATATGAAATGAATGATAAGGCAGTTTCCGGCGGAGAAATGTAAGGATCTGTTGCGTATTCCTCCACTAATCACATCCGAGGTTTGAATGAAGCGAAACGGAGTCAGCCGAGGATTGCCAATTGCTGTTTGTGTTCTTCAGCTATATTTGATCCCGTAAACAACTAGTTATATAATCCAATCATCTTTCACCGTTTAAACTTAAGTCATTCAGTGCGGATTTCATTCACTATGGTTCACCCCACTGAATTCGGAGGCTAATCGAAGGTGAAGATGGAGCTGATCTCTCGAGACAGACGCTCAACGATCCTTAAGATATTGTGAGGATGACAAAAACGAGTTTAATTTTGTAAGTTGCAAAAGATAGAGTGATACAGATGACAAGTGCGTAAAAATTCAGGTAATGCACGGAAATTGCATGCAAAAAATTGTGCAGTTTTTAAAATTTGAAGCGATGCTCCGAGGAATTAATGCGTCTAGTAAGGTTCATTCTCTCTTATTATACCACATTTTCGACTTTGCGAAGATTGTCTTAAGTCCCTGTAGCATTTATTAGCAGACTGAGAGTCATATGATATGATGATGGCATAAACACGATAAAAAATATAAGCTTCCGAATAAGCAATATCTAGAACATCTTTAATTTATTTTCATAATATAATAAAAATCACGACACAGCTTATATTATACCGGTATCCTTCATTATTTGCATTATTATTGAAATATTCTTTTTATGCGCCGAGATCGATAGACCAGGGGCATATATTGTTTTTGTCCTGTTTGTTGTCAACTTAGCTGCAGATCTGTAGCTCTCTGAAAAAAATAATTTGACAGACCGGGGAGCTACAGTGCCACCCACTGAAAAAAAACTGTAAATTTATTGTGCACAAAAAATTTCTCCACATTTTTAAAACTATAATCACAAAAATAGAGCAAAGCTTGTTGCAAAGCAACGAGTAGGTCTTCCGTCCGGTTTGACCGGAAGTATGTTTCATTTATTTAAAAAAATGTGTAATAACGTCCAAAAATAGTTTAAATCCTCCAAATCCATGTTAATTATTGCAAAATTGAGCCATTTTTGCTACTTCTGGTTTAAACGGAAGTGACGGCGACGGAAGGAAAATTAAGTTCTAAGCTTCCAGTGACATATTATTACCTAAAAACATGTCAACAACGGCAAAAATATGCTATTTTCTACTACTTCCGGTTTGACCAGAAGTGACGTCGCCGGACGTATTTTGACGACCCCGATAGATTGACCTTGACATTTTGAACAACTTTGCTTATTTGATGTATAACAAATTCTCAATACTTTTGAGATCTGGGAAAAATTTTTGGCACCTCTAGTACCCTTACTTTAGGGGTCAGCCCTTTTTCCAATATATCATTTTAAAGATCTTGTAATTCTGCACAAATATTGCTCTATATGTTTTGATGAAATATTTTTAGTTTAGAAGATAAAAAGCAAAATATGTGTAAATTTTTGCATTTTTGGGCGTTCTAATTTTTTACCCCTATATAGCGCTGAATTTTGAACAGAGAAATCGAAAAACAAAAACCGCTATGCACAACTTCAATCCTTCTATTCTGTAAAATCAGTAAAGTTTCTGCTCCAGCTTATGTCATCTCCGAGCCTTTGTCTGGAAATTTTTGTTTAAAGGGAAATAACTCAAAACCGGAAGTGATTTTTGGAATGATAGACAAAATTCTAATAGAGATTAGTAACGTCTATAAACTCTGAAAATTGGAGCAAAATCCATTGAAAAATGAGTGAAATAGGAGGCCTAAAAGTTGGCATCTAGGAAAAGAAAAAAAAAGAATAAGAAGACTAGAGCAAAGCTCGTTGCAAAGCAACGAATAGGTCTTCCTTCCTGTTCGACCGGAAGTAAAGTGACCGGAAGTAACTTTTATTTTTTAAATAATGACTAAATACAACCAAAAATTGTTTAAATCCTCCCAATCTATGTTAATTAATGCAAAAATCAGCCATTTTTTGCTACTTTCGGTTCGGCCGGAAGTGACGACGACGGACGGAAAGTTGAATTTTATGCTCTTAGTGACAGATGTTACCCAAAAACTTGTCAAGAACGGCAAAAATACGCATTTTCTGACTACTTCCGGTTTGACCGGAAGTGACGTCACCAGACGTATTTTGACGACGCCACTCAATTCAGCTTGACATTTTGAACAACTTTGCTTTTTTAACATATTACAAATTCTCAATACTTTTGAGATATTAAGGAAAAACTTTTGGCCCCTCTCGGCCCTTAATTATACGGGTCAGCCCTTTTTTCGAGATATTATTTGAAAGATACTGTAATTCTACACTTCTTTTGTTTTATATGTTTTAGCAAAATATTTCTAGGTAAAAAGTAATCGTTGAAAAGGTGTCAAAATTTTTGAAATTCATGATAGGACTATTTTCGGACCATAGCGAGCGTCAACGCTTCGTACTTCCGGTGACAATGATATACTCAATTCACTTCTCCAAAAGTTGCTCTATCATCACTGAAAATTTCATACTTCTATCTTCAACGATTTTTGAGAACATTGCCAGACAAAGTGACCCTCTAAAATTGACAAAATCGCGAAAATCTCCGAACCGGAAGTGACGTCATCAAAATAAAAAATGATATAGATTTTTTGATGTTCTATCAGACCTGAAAGTTTCATGAAAATCCAACGAGCCGTTTCCGAGAACTCGCGTGCACAAAATCGGTAAGAAAAAAAATAAGAAAAATAGTGAAAAAGAAATCTAAGAAAAACTATAAGGTCTTCCGCTGAAGACGGAAGACCTTAAATAATCTTAATCATCAGAATCAGTAGGTCTTCCGTTGGAAACGGAAGACCTTAATAAACTTAATCATCAGAATCAGTAGGTCTTCTGTTGGAAACGGAAGACCTTAAATATTACTAACCGTGTATTCCTCACACATCTTTCACTGTTTCAACAACAAATCATACCTTAAAGTTATTTATAGCCCTGATGGCCCTAAAATCGAGATCATCAAAAATTTCGTCTGTTTATACTGTCATTTTGGTTTGTAAGGTAATTCAGCCCCACGCGCTTCGTGTAGATGTCAAAAACGAAAGTACTTGATAGCAGAGTATGGAATTTTCTTAAGGTCAGTCAAGACGTTCCTCAAAATCTGTTTTGTATATCTTTGTAATGTATGAAAAATATTCAAAATTTTAATAACATTCTGATTTCTAAACCATTTTCTAAACGTTTTTTAAAAATCCAAACACTTAAACATTTGAAAATTGTTTTTCTTCACCAAAGTATTATATAAGAAAAACTACCCCTGGTATCTTGCAGAAATGCCTGGTAAGGTACCCCAATAATTTGTGAATAAACATGTTTTAGTAGCAATACTTTAATGACAAACTCTTAGAAAAAATTATCTATTATTAAGGAACGTCTCGTCTGTCCTTAAATCTAATTTTTTTTGCAATTGAGGTAAGAATTTGGAAGAATTAATCCATACACATGTGCAACTTTTTGTGCGCAATAAATATACAGTTTTTTCAAAGGGTGGCACTGTAGCTCTCCGGTCTAATAAGATATTTTTCTTAGAGCTACAGTTCTGCACTATTGTCAACTACAAGTTTAACCTTCGCAATGACTTTTGAACCATGACAGATTGAGACTTCATATTTGGTGTGCATACTTCACTAGTTTAGCTTTTTCAAATGACACCAAGGTCAATGACCTTGTGTCCTTGACCCTGACCTATATGCTAAAACAGCTTTTTCATATCTTGTTGTTGCCAAGACCAGTTTCAGAAACACATCTTGTTTATAATATGTACATGTATAATGTACTTTTTAAAAATGAGTTAAAAAAGATTCAGTGTGTTTTTTGCACTACCTTAATTTTCTTCCAGATATTTAGAATCATCTTTAGATGTATCCATTTGCAGGTAGTGAGCTGCAAATTTAGAAATGTACTAGACAGTCAGGGCTATAGAGCATTTTAGGGCTTTTTTTTTCGTGCTAATATTTACTACAATATGGGATCTAGGTTATACGGGTCTCATCTTACCTGTCTCCAGGTGGGATTCTAATCCGAGAAGTAAAGATCAACTCGTTATTCCTCAACTGTACGAAAAACGCTCTAATCACTGCAACACATGGTCAACCCATTTGCAAAGGCTGCAAAATAGCTTTACCTCGCACAGAGGAACTTTGAGAGGATTTGAGGGCAGTTAGAGATTTTTATCATGCCACCAACTATTAAAGTACAAGCCTCGGGTTTAACAGTTTCACACGAAGAATTGGTCTCAACTTCCAACAAAAAGATTCTAACCTACCGCGAAGAATTAATCAACCTCTTCCTATGCAACTCTACAGCTAATGCTTAAACACTGTGCAACATACACAACTGCTAGATTGAAAAAAAATGAATATTCAAAAGTAAATGGTATTTTGAAATGTGTTCTTATTAAGTTTTATAGATTATTATTAGATTTACAGAGAATATGTGCATATCTCTGTATGAATTCAATACACCTTTACAATATCTTAACAAAACATATACATTGATATCTTAATAAAACATACATACGTATTGTTCATTAACTTCAATGTAAAATTTTAATTGCAATTCATAGATTAAAATTTTGTTAATCCTTTGATTAATTTATTGTTTTATTATAATGAAACATGTATCATGATAAAAAATATCAAGAACTGAAAATGACCTTTACCATTTAAAAATTATGGTCAAGGTCAAAACTATGTAAAAGTCAAAAGTCAAGGCCAAAAGGGGGAACTGTTGGTACCAAAAGTTCTTGTCAAATGGGAAAAACATAAAATATATATAATACACAGCACCTATCATTTAAATGTTATTATGGATGGTTAATTATTTCAGAAGTAAGTCAAACCTCGGGATCCAATTCAAAATTGTCGATACTCTACAGAAAGACTTGTTACAATAAATACATGTATGTAAACATACATGTATGTGTAATAACCAACAGATAATTACATATTTAAGTTTAATCTACCTTCTCTACCTAGTCTTTCTGAAACAGACAAAACCTTTTTAAATCCTTTTGTAAGCATTGCAAAACTCACAAAAGAAAACATAAAATAAAAATACATGAAAAACAGGAAAAACATGCAAACAGCTAGATAGACAAATACAAGTAAATCTAAACAAATATACATGCAAACATACAAATTAGATCTCAGTTTCTAGGGTCTTTTAATCATTAGATTAATATATTTTATACGGAACTATTATGCAACATGGTTCAATGCCAGAAAAATTTACATCAATACATGTATATTATTTCCTTATCCCTTGATTGCAGTGAGATAATGTAAAACATTTTCTTTTAAATCTCAACCAAGCTTATTCTACATAATACAGTAATTTATTTTCTATCTATACACATTATAGTCTTAAGCTTTCATTTCCTTTGGTGTATTCATTGTATAGTGCTCAAATTTTTCCTCAAACAGTTGGATGCTTTTAAGAGGGTGTTCCATACTGTCCCAGTTTGATTTGAATCTATCTGCAAATCTTTTCACTAAGTGTTTGCCAATGTTTCTAGCTTGAACATCCTTTTTCTTCGGATGAACAAAACCACAACTGAATTCAGATTTGCTGTTATCCATAGGTCTCATAAGTTGGAGTAGAATACCTATTTCACAGTTCTGAACAACTGGTAAGAAAACCCCCTCAAAGTATGAAGCAGCTTTGAATAAAGCTATTGTCAAGACTTCATGACGAAGTGTTACAACACCATTTTCAACTCTGATAAATGCAGGCAAGTTTGAAACAGCATTCTGAAGTGTATCTTTGGATAAGAATGCATCAACTGTACCTGCCCATGTAGGTAACTCTCCCCCACATTTGTGCTTCCCAACACACATCAAATAAATAAGACTGTAATAGTCAGTTGATTCATTTCTCATTTTCTTAAATCTTTGTATTAATGACTGAAGAGGGTTTCTGGTGAAAGCTTCTTCAAAATATAATTCATTCATTTGGCAGTACATTAAACTAATAAATGGGCTTCCAATATGGCCCTGGTTTTCTCTAAGTTTATCAATTAAAAGAGTCGGGTCAACAGCCTTAAACAAAGCACTGGAAACTGTTTTAGAGTGATCCTCTTTTTGTTGCTCTTTCAAAATTAAAAGCATATCTGATTTTGTTAGTTTGTCCAAATCTACAGTTATGTTTTTATTTTGAAGAGTTTTCAGATTTTGTTTTCGTTTGACTTCATCAAATACATGTTGGTGGATTCCAACAGCAAATTTAATATTCCTTGATTTTTCAGGCAAACGTTCAAGTAAATCTTCAATACTTGATATTCTACTTGAGGAAAATGTATTACAACCATAACTTCCAAAAAGATTGTCACAAATCACAATTGTTTTATCTTCTGTATTTTTCTCTAGAGAAGGCATATTTTCCTCCATCCACCTTACTTGCCATCCTTTGTCTTTATATCTGTTCTGGATTGCTTTTAAAGTGTGAGTTTTACCACATCCTATGGCTCCTTTACAGATTACTACATTCCCGGCCTCCAGGATGTGAAGAACAGACTTTATCCCTTCTGTTATCACAATGCCTTTTTCAACAGTGCAATCTGGATTCAGCTTAATACCTAAGCACAAATACACACACATGCTACAAATCATCACTACATTCTCTCATTAAAACCATTTAAAATATAACTTCTATAAAAATTAAGCACAGAATATCCCCTCCCCCTAAAAATAAATATATATTACTCACTCTGTATTTTTTCTTTCATCTCTGAAATATCCTCCATGTCATCTTGTGTCGTATTTTGTAATTCTTGATCATTCTGAACAGCTAAAGTTCCGTATTTATTCTTCATTCTGTTAAAAACATCGTCTAAATTCTGAAAGTCATAATTATTATCACAGTATTTATTCCACATGGATCGTATCCTCTCAATGTCAGCACCAACTGTCTCTTCATCCCCTGGAGGCTCATAGTCCCATCCTCTTGTTGGTGGTTTGATATTTTCACAGAAGTTTCTAAGCAAAGCAAAAACCAGGGACATGTCTAGCTTACTGTAATCATCAGACTTCTCAACACTGTACTCAAACCTTGAATACAAATCGACATTAATTTTGCATCCCTTTTCTCTCTGAATCTATTTTGGCATTAAAAACAAGTAATCTGGATGCATATTATTTCTCCCTAGCCAGTTTTAACATTTCGTACGTGTATACCAGTTTTTCCAGGGTCAAAACTTTATGGAATGTTGAAAAAGGAAACCCCTTCCCCCCTTTGACGTCATTTTCAATGCAATATTTGTTTTAATCCTCCATGTAAAATTTACAATAAAATTTCACAGAACTTCCAGAATTAGGTAAAAATTCCATTTTCTCTGAAACAATAGTGTCCCAACACATACCTAAATTAACGGGATTTTTAGATGTCAAATGTTCATATCAACTAAGTTTTTTCTTAGTTACACTTAGGTCGAAAAAACGTCGTTTTCGAGGTTGCGCCGCCTGCATGGACATACCATTGTTTACAAAAATTTTACTAATTTATTTGGAAATAAACGTTATGATTTGTGGTTTATTCTATAGATAGAAAAGACGATGGTAAATAAATATTTAAAAATTCATTGATGTACATAAGGCGGTTTTAATTTCATGGCGCTAGTCCACGAACTTTTTGATAGCCCCTCGTAAATATATGAATTTGTAAAACTGGAAGAAAAAAATAAATTTGAAAATTATTTAGCTGCAAGTGTGTCCATGTTCCATTAATGCATTTACTTTGTAGTTTATTTGATTTGTGTTTTTTTTTCATTTTTATAATGGAAATATTTCAGTTAAAATTCTGATGGAAAAAAGGAATAATTGTTGTAACAATAATTTTTTTGTTTTTGTTTGTTTCTTTGTTTTTCTTTTTCTTTTTGGCTGGAGGGATGAGATCTGTTACAGCAACTTTTCTGAAATTTCTTCATGTGTTATGATTATATTAAAAAACACCATAACGTTAATTTATTTTTGATGATGTATACATGCCCGAGGATCTGTTGGCTCACATATAATGTACTTTCTACTGATTAATCAACGAATGCATAGCTGTAATTCACCGGAGTTTTGATGTTTGATGATACCTTCAGAATTTTAAGTAAACCTTTCCATTTTTGAAAAAAAACTACAGTATTATCTTTCTTAAATTGTCCTGTACGAATAAACATTGCAAGACTTCAAAGTTTTATGACAACATAGACCTATCTTTTACACAACATTAATTTGTCTTGATAATATTTTATGAAAACCTTGTCCATATACATAGTTTCTGGTGAGAAGAGATGACAAATAAGATTTAGCATCGTGTAAAACAAAACAGTTTCCTTTTGATTCAAAGTATCGTAAATAACAAAAATAATAAACGTTATAATTTTCTCATAAATTCAATCCCTTATATTTTAGTAAGATTAAAACTATCTTGTTAGGCCTGTTAAACATTGTTATTAGAATTAACTCTACGGGTTCTGAATGTATGAAGTTTATTTTTGTGTATTATGAATTTGTTTTATTGATTTTTTTTCTGTTTATATTTTTTTTATTCCATATAAATGCAAAGGTATGTCTATCGTTAGCCATCTAGATACAGTAGAATTGATTTCAAACAAGTAATAAAAGAGAAAATTGTATACTGTACCTCTTAATAGAATCTCCACTGAATTATCTGTTCGCACGAAGACTACAAAATAGATTAGATTTAAGGGGATGAAGGACCTTTAGCTGAAAAAAAACCTGTCATTCAATTTTTTTCATATTTTGTATATCTCTTATTTAGAATGCCCCACACACCTTAAAGCAGATATATTAATAGGTTTCTAGATTTATTTCTGAGATATTATATAAGTGACAAATACTATGCCCCACAGTGTCTGAGTGAAGTTTTGATTCTCCGTATTTCCGGGCCCATTACTCGGTCCATAATGGAATTTTTTCAGCATAGATAAAAAATATGTCAGCGAACATGTGTCTTTTAAAATATTTCAGAGTATGAATAGGGTTAAAAATTCGTAAAAGCAAGATTCTTTGGTCACACTGCAGCTGGAGACGGAAAATTATGTTCTTTTTAAGACAACTTAAACGACAAAAAAATTAATTCGCAAAAAATCCTATCATTCAATATTTGAAAAATTACGTCGAAATGCAAGTTCGTCATGTTATTGACTAACTGCAAAAATATTGATCGGTGAAGCTGAGCTCCGTTTTGCACAGGGCATAGTTAAACAAGGCATGAGTTTGAGAAAAACGTGTCATGTTTACATTTCTCGAGTACGGGAAAACCCTACTATGACGTCACACATTTGCGAAATGAGTCAAGTAAGATATAACTACAATATATTTCCGTCAACAACCATGTAAAAATATTTTTTGTGTTCTGTAATTCATAAAATATCCCACCATGTACTGATCATGACCCGTTTTTATGATATTATACTACCCGTGTTTTACCTTGTATAAAATCTTACTGTACTAAGATCCACTATGACGTCAGCGACTCGTTGGACGCGCAGTGTCGGGAAACAGAAGACTCGATCAATCTATTCCGTAATTTGAAAATATTTGCGAGAAAGTTTGAATGTTTTTAAATATTTTATACAATATGGTGAACTCAAACAAACAGTCATTTTTTTCTTCCAAATACTGTGGTTTCAATCTGGTTTTGTACATATTTTATCAGAGATTATGAAGTAATTAAACTGAGTCACGTGACCATACATCCTTCGTCCCCTTAAATAAACTAGATTTTCAGAGTATATTTAACATAGATGTTTAGATGAATGATCGTACCCATTTTATGTTTTATATATTTATGCATGTTTACCATTAAGCGCAAAACATCTCTATTTATTTGTAATCCGATTCCATCTGTGAATTTTTTTTTAAATATATTTCAACTGGGAGGAAAGTGGTCAGTGATTAATTGCTCCCATTTCGTAATTTAAATTGTATTATTGAATTTTCGAGTATGGTAACGCTTCTTCATTTTTTTTATTTCACTTTTCGTCATCTAAGACATATACATAACAAACATGATGTTTCAGACGTGTCCTCTTACTCTCTTTTAATTTCAACACGCACTGGTTCATGTAGAAGCCTATAGGAAAATCTATCGTACTTCTTGAAAACTAAATGTTCCCTTTACTTAACAACATTAAATATGATTTTAGTAAAATTGCATTTATTTAAAATTCTAGATTTTTACTGAGTTTTACAATAAAAGCAATAATTATTGATCAACGCCGACAGTGTCTTTTCTCCTAAGTGTCAAGGTCTTAGCACAAAAAGCTTCTGCTATGGTTTTTCTTTTAAGGTCAATGTGATAATCTAATTAAGGTCTGTTCACCCTCACAATTTTAATGGTTCAAAGAATAAAAGGTGAATTCTTTAAGTTTAAATTTATCAATTATTGCCAAACTTGTAAAGGTCATCATATTATTTAAGATGGGAGACATAAATAAACAGAAGCATATGTCGACAAAAAATGTACACTTTGTTAACGGTATCTATCATAAATATTATATAGAACTTATTCAAATGCATAATTTTGATGCTAAAAGTTCATAAATACTTGCTACTTATTACATGTAGATACTTTTGAATTATAAATATCAGGAAAACTATTTTGCAATAGAAGTACAATACAGAAAATACCTGAATGAAGCTACCTGAAAGGGGTTATTGCTCTTATCAACATTTTTAAAGATTGAATATTTGATTAAATAAGGAAATTACTCGTTTTTGATATTCTTATACAGAACAATATTTTTCATTTCATCTATGGAAATCGTTAATATTTAAATGCATCCGATATGCAAAGAACCCCTGCTTATATATGAAAATAAAGACCTGACTTAAAATCATGACACAACAGTTGTTACTGATTTTCCTCATCACTGTTTATAGTTTCAAAAACGACATTAACTATTAAGATGCTATCAGAAAGCAAAACACATTATGATATATATGAACTTGATAGTCGTTGCGAAAAATGAATTTCATTTTCGATGAAAGATTAGGATTGTTAAAATTATGAATTTTTTTTTAAATTATTCTTTGACAAATTAAAGGAACAAAAAATATTTTTTTAACCTGCAATTCATGAAAATTATGGATCCTGCTGGATTTCATGTTAAATTGCCAAGTTCAAAAAGAATTTGTTTTAGCATTTCGATATTACAAACATAAGTAGAAAAAAATCTCCTTTTTTTTAAATTAATGATAACTGAGTCAGAATTAAAAAGAAAATACACCTTTCACAACCATTTCTCATTAATAGTTTTTTTTAATTGAAGACAACTGCTACAAATGTGACTATAAAGATCATGTTTGAAATTATTCATCAACAAATTTACTTTGCTAAAAAGCTCTCTGATTCAAATCTCACGTAGTCATACATGTAAGTTAGTATCGAGAGCATACTACCTGGATTCGATATTGACAACATCTTTGCATGTGAAGACCAGATTTTCCAACTATTTGTTTTGAATTTCGATGGAAGCTAATTTTTTGATGGATTTCTAAATGTGCTTACCTAATTTTATTTTTCCAAGAAGCAAACTTTTCATGAACTCCTACATGTCGAGTATACAAACGACTTGATGTGGCCTTAAATTTTGCATTAGGAAATTAGGTATTTCGACGACATTTTAGCAATTAACAATTGTTATGTCCTTTCCTATGTCGATCCATATACAGTATTTCGCAGTTAATTTGAAATAATAACACACCAGAGTCTACCACATATGTTTTATATTCAGATAATTTATTGACGATAGACGACAAGGTCTAATTATTACCTGCATGAATAACAAAAGGGTTTCATCTTTTCCATCATCAAATTTCCTTATTAATTAAATTTATTTACTAGTATCTCCTACACATTGAGTTTACATGATGATACAGTTTATTCCCAATTCTACTAATACATTCTCTTTTTTAGCTCCTTGTCATGATCGGGCAAGAGAAAAATCCAAAGGCAATTCAATATGATTGCCTAGCTATATGCTTTAAAAAAGGCAGTTAAAATTCGAATATACAATAAAAGAATATTATAACACTGTGATTGTACAGTATAAATAAAAATTCTTACAAAATGTACTAAAAGAAAAAACAATCAATATCTATATTTATAAAAAAGTTAAAATGGAAAAGTTTAACCATTACACTTATCAAAATTCGTCTCGTTAGGTCCTAAGAATTTCATATTCTAGTAAAATCATCTTCTAAAAGATTTTAAATGATATTAATCAATTGCATTTAAACCTTCGATTAAAATAGTTAACTTAATTCCCAAAATATTTCGTTTAAAGAAAGCTCTTAATTATTGAACTTAGATAAAAAAAAAACACATTATTACATTTATAAAGTATAATTTCAAAATATTGTTATTGATAAAGGATGTCATGTCAAACATTTATACCTCTAATTTGACTTTACTTCCCTAAAATCAACATTAAAAGTGCTGTGGAATTCATTGTCATAAATTTAAACATATAGTCATCAAGACATAGGAACAATATTTTTGTCACAACTGTAAACAACACACACACACATGTACACACACACACACACCCTTACGTGTGAAGGGTGTCAAACGGGGACAGGGGTTAAAGACTGCCAAAGTGGGGACTTCTTCATTTTTAATATTTCATTGACTTTTGACTTAAAATATTAATCACCATGTAACCCTGATGACAAATATAATGAGAACATATCAATATCTTTAATTTTAAGCTAAGCACATTTCACAGCACAAACGGGGACCTATTTCACACTCATTAATATTCACACACCAGTTCTTGTTTTATTGTATCTAAACGGGGACATTTTCCAAAACGAATAAAATCCTCTCTTTTGTGCCTTTTATTCACTCATTACCACCGTTTTCATCACTGATTAAGACCCCTGTCTTCATAGGTACTTGAATGCTTAATATTTTAAATCAAATATGGAAAATACGAACAGTTATTGCATGATGAAAATTTATTTTTAATTTTTCTTCTCAAATAATTTTGAAAATAAGGAATCTGTCTTAAATTCATCAATTTGGCATCACTGACCTCTTTGTCGAGTAGCATGATTAATCGAATTTAAATTATGGTGATTGCAACATAGTTTGCAAAATTCAAAGCTACTTGTTTTACATGTAATTTATGATTTTCCAAATTTTTTGTCTCAGAATTAGAGTATTGAACAATAAAAATGATAGTCATTTGACATACTTACAACTATAAAAAATATAACAAAAGGTCTGAAGGGGGCGCTGATAAAACCACTCCAAAAAATGACCAATTTCAAAATGAAAAGAAAAATTTATATTGGCCTTTGATAATGTCAGCTATTGAATATAATCGATAAACACTTTAAAATCAAATCCACTGCATTTACTTATACGTTTCATTACAGAATCGGAGTACGACGACTTCTTTAAAATATTTACATTACATTGCATCTTTGATCAGGTACTTTTATTAAAAAAAAACATTAACTAAAAAATTTTTCAAATCAAGGACAATTATTCATTTTATGTTTTACGCAGAAAACCAATGATCCGGAAGTATTATACCTGTGCAGTATTTTTAATGGCACAAAATGTTTATGAATACATTTCACTAAAGTCAAATAATTTTATTTTTTATAAGAAATATACAAATGAACTAAATTAACAGAAATAAAAAAAAAACCACAGGAGTTAAATATGTTTTCCACAACCGTTGCTTAAATTATAAAAGAAAATTTACAAGACATTTCAGTTGCGACTGCTGCAAATAGGGTACTTTAAACCAATAAACCTTTTGCAAAATCATCTGATTGCTTGAGATATGTATACTGTACAGTAAGGGCGGGTTCTAGCACCCTCGTCCTCATTATTAAAAAAAATATTTCAGAATGTAGACACTTGTGTTGTATAGTTGCATTTCCCCCATAGCCAAGTTGCATTTCCCCCATAGCCAACTCCCAACTGCCCCACAGGGAATCGTACTCTAGAGCAGAATTTCCCTCCAATTCACACACTAGAACCAAATTACTTCTTGAAGTTCTCTCTTTCTTAGCTGCAGATCTGTAGCTCTCCGAAAAAATATATTGATAGACCGGAGAGCTACAGCGCCACCCATCGAAAAAACTGTATATTTATTGCACACGAAAAAGTGCGCTCGGTTCTCGATTTATTTCTCCATGTTTTTAAAGCTATAATCTCAATCTATTACTAACCGTGTGGTCCTTACATATTCTTTCGCTGTTTCCACAACCAAACATTAATTCTTCATAATTGTTGTTAATACTCCTCCGAACCCTGATATTGTAATCAACGAACATTTCGCTTATTTATACTGCTATTTTGGTTTCAAAGATAATTCGGTCTAATATGCTTCATAAATAGTTAGTTTTCTCCTTTAATTTTATACGTCTACTGATTTTTTCCTCTATAAAAGCTACGCAGTAAAATGTGAAAAATTCCCTAGAAATCTCTGCGAATGGACTACTCCCCGTGAGAAAGTTTAATGATCTAATCCCTGCTTTGGAAGGTAATTCCCCGGTTATCTCTTATCTCTAGATTTTACTTTTGTTTTGTTTCGGTCCTCGTGCGTTAGTCCGGAAACAGGCGAAGTTCTGGGGGCAATCACTCTCACCCGCCAGAGAACACCCGGGTCCCAACGTGGGCGCCGAACCCGGGACCTCTGGCTTACCAGTCCAGTGCTCTACCGATTGAACTAAAGGGTTAACCCACTAGCCCAAGCTAGTAGGATGCCGTGTATCTTACACTACTACATTGACTCCCCGGTCATTCGTAATCCTTTATTTTTTTAATTACTTTTATTTAAGGAATGAAGCTTATTTCAACTTATATTATACGATATAACATAACTTGGGGAAGTTTACGCTTTATAAACCGCGAAACTGCGCATTAGTTGACAATGGTTTTTCTTTGAGTGAAAATGATCCTTTAGCCGCGGGTTTGAGACCGTATAAACCGAAGTCCCGTGTCGCAGTAGGTGCTGGCACGAAAAAAGATCCCTCACTGCTCAATGACTCTGTTTGCCGAGTGCACGGCAAAGTTTGAAGCTCTCCACCAGAAAGTGGTGGCGTACGTCTACATATGAGTGAAAAGTTCTCCAGAGGAATCAATCAATTTCATGCAGTATATAAATAATAACAGGTTTGTTATCATGTTAAGGACTGATGATACAAATAAAAACTGATCGTATAGTTGGGAATCTTTTCTTGGATCTGTTTTGGTTGTAAATGATAAAAAAAAATTTCAAAATTATCTGTACTAAAAAAATTTAATTTACCTAGATGTTCAAATTTCCATCTTTCTGTAACTATCCTTAATTTTCTGCACACTTTTTTGTCACCTTAAATCCCATTAATAATATCTTTGTAATATTTGATAAATGGCTAAAATTTTATTTAGCGTTGGGGCTAAGTTATGAAAAATTCTTAAGCTAGTCTGCTGCCAATAATCTTAAGGATTAACTTGATCACTGCTGGAAAAAAAAATCGTGAACAAGGAGAAACCGGTACTTTTTGACATATAAAAAGAACACTAATTAATCAGTTGCAAAACTATTCTTCAATTCCATTATCTCTTCATTATACATATTACACACACATTTTAATAACTCGAATCCGTTTATTTCTAGATCTGTTATTCTTTACTATAAAAGATCAACTCTAAGGAAAAATTATTTCGAGATAATAAACTCGTTTAAAAGAGGTGATTATTATACAGTTAAAGTATATGATTAAGGGGGGTTAGCAAGATTCCAGTTCCCCAGGGTTAGGACCTGGTTGAGGGGAACTGGAACCTTGTTTACTTCATCAATGATATTCATTTTATATATACAATTATACCAACACAAAAATAAAAAAAATACATATTAATGAGGATTGTGGTGTTATGGATAACTGAGAATAAGCTTTTGGGGGCGGAGACTAGTTCATTTTATTATGCCAGTTCTCCTTGGGCGAAATTCTACTATAGAGCTAGTTTTCCGATGGGTGAGATTATTAGGTGGAAAGACCGATATATTTATGTATTACGTTTGATTATAACCGAAAACTAGAGGACGCATGAATGGATATTATAGAATATAAGTAAGCTATATGGACATTCGCGAATATATTCGTAATATGTATCATGAAGAGATAATGGAATTGAAGAATAGTTTTGCAACTGATTAATTAGTGTTCTTTTTATATGTCAAAAAAGTACCGGTTTCTCCTTGTTCACGATTCTTTTTTTCCAGCAGTGATAAAGTTAATCCTTAAGATTATTGGCAGCAGACTAGCTTAAGAATTTTTCATAACTTAGCCCCAACGCTAAATAAAATTTAGCCATTTATCAAATATTACAAAGATAATTATTAATGGGATTTAAGGTGACAAAAAAGTGTGTAGAAAATTAAGGATAGTTACAGAAAGATGGAAATTTGAACATCTAGGTAAATTAAATTTTTTTAGTACAGATATTTTTGAAATTTATTTTTTTTTATCATTTACAACCAAAACAGATCCAAGAAAAGATTCCCAACTATACGATCAGTTTTTATTTGTATCATCAGTCCTTAACATGATAACAAACCTGTTATTATTTATATACTGCATGAAATTGATTGATTGATTCCTCTGGAGAACTTTTCACTCATATGTAGACGTACGCCACCACTTTCTGGTGGAGAGCTTCAAACTTTGCCGTGCACTCGGCAAACAGAGTCATTGAGCAGTTAGGGATCTTTTTTCGTGCCAGCACCTACTGCGACACGGGACTTCGGTTTATACGGTCTCAAACCCGCGGCTAAAGGATCATTTTCACTCAAAGAAAACCATTGTCAACTAATGCGCAGCCAAGGTTGCCAAAGATTTCGAAGGGTGAAAATGCCAAAGTAGCATTTAACTACATGCTTTATGCATTATAATATTCTTAATATTCTATGAAAACATATTACAACTAAAGGTACTGTGAGCAATGAGCTCACTAAATAATACCCCCGCCTCCCATATGAATATAATGGCAGTATCCATGTTATGATCTGGAAAATCCAAATTATATGTCGGATGAAAAAGTAAAATAGGAGGTGCACAATGGCAATATGTAATAAAGATTCTGTGAAAGTTGCATTAAATTTCCTTCAGTGGTATGAGAGGAGTTGCAGATAAGAGATGTGTACCCCAAAGCGTAACAGAAGGACGTACAGAGGGACGGACGGGCATACCATTTTTTTTATATGTACCCTCCCACTTTTCAAACGAGGGTATAATGAACCTTGCGCGCATGAATTCTGCACAATCAATATGTTTTTTATAATAAAACCGTCATCAAATTAAGCAGTGTTGATTGTTGCTACGCTTGAGGGCGTGGTTTCATTAGTCAGCGGATAATAGTGGCTGTGTCTCGGGAAATAGTCCTGGTCAAGGGGAACTAGAATCTTGCTAACTCACCAATTATATACTTTTTGACTATTTTATTATACCGATATAATTTAATTTTACTTATAACACGTCATTTGATTGGATAAAAAACTTTATCCATTTTGTAAAACATAACTTGCCTACGTCACAATGAGTTACGTCAAAACACGTATTACTCCGCTTGACGTTACTTTTAAGTTTAATCATTGTGAAGCCTTATTCTGGGAAGAAATTGTCTCATTGTCTGCCCTGAAATTAAATTATAAGGAATGAAGCTTATTTCAACTTATACGATATAACAAAACTTGGGACAGTTTACGCTTTTTTATAAACCGCTTCGCGGTTTATAAAGCGTAAACTGCCCCAAGTTATGTTATATCGTATAATATACGAGGGGTGTTAGAAAAGTTCGCGGACAAGTTCTATTGTTAGCGCGCTATTTCCACGAAAACGGTCAAACTTTACAGATATAATCTTAAACTTTTTTCCAATCAATATACAAGAATTTGGTGCCCTCCGGTGATTATTGAAAAATATACAGCATTCTTATTTTGATAAATCTTGCTTCACGGAGCATGCTACATTTTGGCACGTTTACATCATAAAGACTCTTTATTAAAATTAAAAACTGCACAATTGTAGTGCCAAGAGATTTATGATATTTTACCTGCCGCTAAAGTATGCAAGAAACGTCACTGGGAGAAATTTTGAACTAAATTGGAGGGTATATGCCTGTTTTATAGCCATTTATAAATGATCAACGCGTAAAAACTCAGCCAAAAATCGGAACGTCATTGAGCGTCATGGAGCACTGCACCACGTAAAAATTATGTGTGCAGACAGGGAAATGTCTAAAAAGAGATTGAAATGTTCAAAATGCTGCCGGGAATATCCTACACATACAAAAACAAGTTTTCAAATGGTTGTAGCTTCATTAGAATGGAAGGAGTAACATTTTGAATGATTAACTCCATCGATACTTCAATACCCCCTATCGCATGGACGTTGCGTTGCGCCTATATGGTTTTTTTGCATAGTTTCCATACCTGATAGATTGACTGTTCACACATTGACCTTTTTTTATTTTTTAAGATCTCAATAATATCCGAAACAGAACAAAAGACATTATAGTAGAAAAGTAATACGTCTTGATATAGATATTCAATTTTAAAGTAGAAAAAAGATAAGAAAAATCTGAAGAAATGAAAGATTTATAGAATTGCGACAAAGCTTAAAGGGTTGAAATCTGGATATCACGTCGCTTACGTCAAGTGATTGCTCCGTGAATCCCATAACCCCATAGTTAAAATAGTTGTTAAATTTTAAGATTTTATGATATGGACCTGATATTTTACATACCAATAAACAAAATGTAGGAATTCATTCAGACATAGGTCATACTTCACATTACACAATAGATTTTCTGTAATTCAATGTGTCCGCGAACTTTTCTAACAACCCTCGTAAGTTGAAATAAGCTTCATTCCTTAAATAAAAGTAATTACAAAAATAAAGGATTACGAATGACCGGGGAGTCAATGTAGTAGTGTAAGATACACGGCATCCTACTAGCTTGGGCTAGTGGGTTAACCCTTTAGTTCAATCGGTAGAGCACTGGACTGGTAAGCCAGAGGTCCCGGGTTCGATCCCCAGCAGAGGCAATAAATTGTCTCTGTTACATCTGGCGCCCACGTTGGGACCCGGGTGTTCTCTGGCGGGTGAGAGTGATTGCCCCAAGAACTTCGCCTGTTTCCGGACTAACGCACGAGGACCGAAACAAAACAAAAGTAAAATCTAGAGATAAGAGATAACCGGGGAATTACCTTCCAAAGCAGGGATTAGATCATTTAACTTTCTCACGGGGAGTAGTCCATTCGCAGAGATTTCTAGGGAATTTTTCACATTTTACTGCGTAGATTTTATAGAGGAAAAAATCAGTAGACGTATAAAATTAAAGGAGAAAACTAACTATTTATGAAGCATATTGGACCGAATTATCTTTGAAACCAAAATAGCAGTATAAATACGCGAAATGTTCGATGATTACAATATCAGGGTTCGGGGGACTATTAACAACAATTATGAAGAATTAATGTTTGGTTGTGGAAACAGCGAAAGAATATGTAAGGAACACACGGTAAGTAATAGATTGAGATTATAGCTTTAAAAACATGAAGAAATAAATCGAGAACCGAGCGCACTTTTTTGTGTGCAATAAATATACAGTTTTTTCGATGGGTGGCGCTGTAGCTCTCCGGTCTATCAATATATTTTTTCGGAGAGCTACAGATCTGCAGCTAAGAAAGAGAGAACTTCAAGAATTAATTTGGTTCTAGTGTGTGAATTGGAGGGAAATTCTGCTCCAGAGTACGATTCCCTGTGGGGCAGTTGGGAGTTGGCTATGGGGGAAATGCAACTATACAACACAAGTGTCTACATTCTGAAATATTTTTTTGTTCATTTGTATATTTCTTATAAAAAATAAAATTATTTGACTTTAGTGAAATGTATTCATAAACATTTTGTGCCATTAAAAATACTGCACAGGTATAATACTTCCGGATCATCGGTTTTCTGCGTAAAACATAAAATGAATAATTGTCCTTGCTTTGAAAGATTTTTTAGGTAATGTTTTTTTTTGAATAAAAGTACCTGATCAAAGATGCAATGTAATGTAGATATTTTAAAGAAGTCGTTGTACTCCGATTCTGTAATGAAGCGTATACGTAAATGCAGTGGATTTGATTTTAAAGTGTTTATCGATTATATTCAATAGCTGACCATTATCAAAAGGTCAATATAAATTTTTCTTTTCATTTTGAAATTGGTCATTTTTGGAGTGGTATTATCAGCGCCCCCTTCAGACCTTTTGTTATATTTTCTATAGTTGTAAGTATGTCAAATGACAATCATTTTTCTTGTTCCTCTAATTCTGAGACAAAAAAAAAATTGGAAAATCATAAATTACAAGTAAAACAAGTAGCTTTGAATTTTGCAAACTATGTTGCAATCACCATATTTAAATTCCAATAATCATGCTACTGCGACAAAGAGGTCAGTGATGCCAAATTGATAAATTTAAGACAGATTCCTTAATTTCAAAATTATTTGAGAAGAAAAATTAAAAATATATTTTCATCATGCAATAACTGTTCGTAATTTCCATATTTGATTTAAAATATTAAGCATTCAAGTGCCTATGAAGACAGGGGTCTTAATCAGTGATGAAAACGGTGGTAATGAGTGAATAAAAGGCACAAAAGAGAGAATTTTATTCGTTTTGGAAAATGTCCCCGTTTAGATACAATAAAACAAGAACTGGTGTGTGAATATTAATGAGTGTGAAATAGGTCCCCGTTTGTGCTGTGAAATGTGCTTAGCTTAAAATTAAAGATATTGATATGTTCTCATTATATTTGTCATTAGGTTTACATGGTGATTAATATTTTAAGTCAAAAGTCAATGAAATATTAAAAATGAAAAAGTCCCCACTTTGGCAGTCTTTAACCCCTGTCCCCGTTTGACACCCTTCACACGTAAGGGTGTGTGTGTGTGTTGTTTACAGTTGTGACAAAAAATATTGTTCCTATGTCTTGATGACTATATGTTTAAATTTATGACAATGAATTCCACAGCACTTTTAATGTTGTTTTTAGGGAAGTAAAGTCAAATTAGAGGTTTAAATGTTTGACATGACATCCTTTATCAATAACAATATTTTGAAATTATATTTTTAAATGTAATAATGTGGGTATTTTTTTTTCCAAGTTCAATAATTAAGAGCTTTCTTTAAACGAAATATTTTGGGAATTATGTTAACTATTTTAATCGAAGGTTTAAATGCTATTGATTAATATCATTTAAAATCTTTTAGAAGATCATTTTACTAGAATATGAAATTCTTAGGACCTAACGAGACGAATTTTGATAAGTGTAATGGTTAAACTTTTCCATTTTAACTTTTTTATTGATATAGATATTGATTGTTTTTTCTTTTAGTACATTTTGTAAGAATTTTTATTTATACTGTACAATCACAGTGTTATAATATTCTTTTATTGTATATTCGAATTTTAACTGCCTTTTTTAAAGCATATAGCTAGGCAATCATATTGAATTGCCTTTGGATTTTTCTCTTGCCCGATCATGACAAGGAGCACACTGCAGGTGTATCCGGTAACATGGCATATTAACTTGAAGTTCACAGATCCTGGTTCTACTTCTTATGTCAATATATCGACCATATTATTTGCGATATAAATCTTTTAAAAAAGAGAATATATTAGCAGAATTGGGAATAAACTGTATCATCATGTAAACTCAATGTGTAGGAGATACTAGTAAATGAATTTAATTAATAAGGAAATTTGATGATGGAAAAGATGAAACCCTTTTGTTATTCATGCAGGTAATAATTAGACCTTGCAGTCTATCGTCAATAAATCATCTGAATATAAAACATATGTGGTAGACTCTGGTGTGTTATTATTTCAAATTAACTGCGAAATACTGTATATGGATCGACATAGGAAAGGACATAACAATTGTTAATTGCTAAAATGTCGTCGAAATACCTAATTTCCTAATGCAAAATTTAAGGCCACATCAAGTCGTTTGTATACTCGACATGTAGGAGTTCATGAAAAGTTTGCTTCTTGGAAAAATAAAATTAGGTAAGCACATTTAGAAATCCATCAAAAAATTAGCTTCCATCGAAATTCAAAACAAATAGTTGGAAAATCTGGTCTTCACATGCAAAGATGTTGTCAATATCGAATCCAGGTAGTATGCTCTCGATACTAACTTACATGTATGACTACGTGAGATTTGAATCAGAGAGCTTTTTAGCAAAGTAAATTTGTTGATGAATAATTTCAAACATGATCTTTATAGTCACATTTGTAGCAGTTGTCTTCAATTAAAAAAAACTATTAATGAGAAATGGTTGTGAAAGGTGTATTTTCTTTTTAATTCTGACTCAGTTATCATTAATTTAAAAAAAAGGAGATTTTTTTCTACTTATGTTTGTAATATCGAAATGCTAAAACAAATTCTTTTTGAACTTGGCAATTTAACATGAAATCCAGCAGGATCCATAATTTTCATGAATTGCAGGTTAAAAAAATATTTTTTGTTCCTTTAATTTGTCAAAGAATAATTTAAAAAAAAATTCATAATTTTAACAATCCTAATCTTTCATCGAAAATGAAATTCATTTTTCGCAACGACTATCAAGTTCATATATATCATAATGTGTTTTGCTTTCTGATAGCATCTTAATAGTTAATGTCGTTTTTGAAACTATAAACAGTGATGAGGAAAATCAGTAACAACTGTTGTGTCATGATTTTAAGTCAGGTCTTTATTTTCATATATAAGCAGGGGTTCTTTGCATATCGGATGCATTTAAATATTAACGATTTCCATAGATGAAATGAAAAATATTGTTCTGTATAAGAATATCAAAAACGAGTAATTTCCTTATTTAATCAAATATTCAATCTTTAAAAATGTTGATAAGAGCAATAACCCCTTTCAGGTAGCTTCATTCAGGTATTTTCTGTATTGTACTTCTATTGCAAAATAGTTTTCCTGATATTTATAATTCAAAAGTATCTACATGTAATAAGTAGCAAGTATTTATGAACTTTTAGCATCAAAATTATGCATTTGAATAAGTTCTATATAATATTTATGATAGATACCGTTAACAAAGTGTACATTTTTTGTCGACATATGCTTCTGTTTATTTATGTCTCCCATCTTAAATAATATGATGACCTTTACAAGTTTGGCAATAATTGATAAATTTAAACTTAAAGAATTCACCTTTTATTCTTTGAACCATTAAAATTGTGAGGGTGAACAGACCTTAATTAGATTATCACATTGACCTTAAAAGAAAAACCATAGCAGAAGCTTTTTGTGCTAAGACCTTGACACTTAGGAGAAAAGACACTGTCGGCGTTGATCAATAATTATTGCTTTTATTGTAAAACTCAGTAAAAATCTAGAATTTTAAATAAATGCAATTTTACTAAAATCATATTTAATGTTGTTAAGTAAAGGGAACATTTAGTTTTCAAGAAGTACGATAGATTTTCCTATAGGCTTCTACATGAACCAGTGCGTGTTGAAATTAAAAGAGAGTAAGAGGACACGTCTGAAACATCATGTTTGTTATGTATATGTCTTAGATGACGAAAAGTGAAATAAAAAAAATGAAGAAGCGTTACCATACTCGAAAATTCAATAATACAATTTAAATTACGAAATGGGAGCAATTAATCACTGACCACTTTCCTCCCAGTTGAAATATATTTAAAAAAAAATTCACAGATGGAATCGGATTACAAATAAATAGAGATGTTTTGCGCTTAATGGTAAACATGCATAAATATATAAAACATAAAATGGGTACGATCATTCATCTAAACATCTATGTTAAATATACTCTGAAAATCTAGTTTATTTAAGGGGACGAAGGATGTATGGTCACGTGACTCAGTTTAATTACTTCATAATCTCTGATAAAATATGTACAAAACCAGATTGAAACCACAGTATTTGGAAGAAAAAAATGACTGTTTGTTTGAGTTCACCATATTGTATAAAATATTTAAAAACATTCAAACTTTCTCGCAAATATTTTCAAATTACGGAATAGATTGATCGAGTCTTCTGTTTCCCGACACTGCGCGTCCAACGAGTCGCTGACGTCATAGTGGATCTTAGTACAGTAAGATTTTATACAAGGTAAAACACGGGTAGTATAATATCATAAAAACGGGTCATGATCAGTACATGGTGGGATATTTTATGAATTACAGAACACAAAAAATATTTTTACATGGTTGTTGACGGAAATATATTGTAGTTATATCTTACTTGACTCATTTCGCAAATGTGTGACGTCATAGTAGGGTTTTCCCGTACTCGAGAAATGTAAACATGACACGTTTTTCTCAAACTCATGCCTTGTTTAACTATGCCCTGTGCAAAACGGAGCTCAGCTTCACCGATCAATATTTTTGCAGTTAGTCAATAACATGACGAACTTGCATTTCGACGTAATTTTTCAAATATTGAATGATAGGATTTTTTGCGAATTAATTTTTTTGTCGTTTAAGTTGTCTTAAAAAGAACATAATTTTCCGTCTCCAGCTGCAGTGTGACCAAAGAATCTTGCTTTTACGAATTTTTAACCCTATTCATACTCTGAAATATTTTAAAAGACACATGTTCGCTGACATATTTTTTATCTATGCTGAAAAAATTCCATTATGGACCGAGTAATGGGCCCGGAAATACGGAGAATCAAAACTTCACTCAGACACTGTGGGGCATAGTATTTGTCACTTATATAATATCTCAGAAATAAATCTAGAAACCTATTAATATATCTGCTTTAAGGTGTGTGGGGCATTCTAAATAAGAGATATACAAAATATGAAAAAAATTGAATGACAGGTTTTTTTTTCAGCTAAAGGTCCTTCATCCCCTTAAATCTAATCTATTTTGTAGTCTTCGTGCGAACAGATAATTCAGTGGAGATTCTATTAAGAGGTACAGTATACAATTTTCTCTTTTATAACTTGTTTGAAATCAATTCTACTGTATCTAGATGGCTAACGATAGACATACCTTTGCATTTATATGGAATAAAAAAAATATAAACAGAAAAAAAATCAATAAAACAAATTCATAATACACAAAAATAAACTTCATACATTCAGAACCCGTAGAGTTAATTCTAATAACAATGTTTAACAGGCCTAACAAGATAGTTTTAATCTTACTAAAATATAAGGGATTGAATTTATGAGAAAATTATAACGTTTATTATTTTTGTTATTTACGATACTTTGAATCAAAAGGAAACTGTTTTGTTTTACACGATGCTAAATCTTATTTGTCATCTCTTCTCACCAGAAACTATGTATATGGACAAGGTTTTCATAAAATATTATCAAGACAAATTAATGTTGTGTAAAAGATAGGTCTATGTTGTCATAAAACTTTGAAGTCTTGCAATGTTTATTCGTACAGGACAATTTAAGAAAGATAATACTGTAGTTTTTTTTCAAAAATGGAAAGGTTTACTTAAAATTCTGAAGGTATCATCAAACATCAAAACTCCGGTGAATTACAGCTATGCATTCGTTGATTAATCAGTAGAAAGTACATTATATGTGAGCCAACAGATCCTCGGGCATGTATACATCATCAAAAATAAATTAACGTTATGGTGTTTTTTTAATATAATCATAACACATGAAGAAATTTCAGAAAAGTTGCTGTAACAGATCTCATCCCTCCAGCCAAAAAAAAAAGAAAAACAAACAAACAAAAACAAAAAAATTATTGTTACAACAATTATTCCTTTTTTCCATCAGAATTTTAACTGAAATATTTCCATCATAAAAATGAAAAAAAAAACCACAAATCAAATAAACTACAAAGTAAATGCATTAATTGAACATGGACACAGTTGCAGCTAAATAATTTTCAAATTTATTTTTTTTCTTCCAGTTTTACAAATACATATATTTACGAGGGCTATCAAAAAGTTCGTGGACTAGCGCCATGAAATTAAAACCGCCTTATGTACATCAATGGATTTTTAAATATTTATTTACCATCGTCTTTTCTATCTATAGAATAAACCACAAATCATAACGTTTATTTCCAAATAAATTAGCAAAATTTTTGTAAACAATGGTATGTCCATGCAGGCGGCGCAACCTCGAAAACGACGTTTTTTCGACCTAAGTGTAACTAAGAAAAAACTAAGTTGATATCAACATTTGACATCTAAAAATCCCGTTAATTTAGGTATGTGTTGGGACACTATTGTTTCAGAGAAAATGGAATTTTTACCTAATTCTGGAAGTTCTGTGAAATTTTATTGTAAATTTTACATGGAGGATTAAAACAAATATTGCATTGAAAATGACGTCAAAGGGGGGAAGGGGTTTCCTTTTTCAACATTCCATAAAGTTTTGACCCTGGAAAAACTGGTATACACGTACGAAATGTTAAAACTGGCTAGGGAGAAATAATATGCATCCAGATTACTTGTTTTTAATGCCAAAATAGATTCAGAGAGAAAAGGGATGCAAAATTAATGTCGATTTGTATTCAAGGTTTGAAAAATCTATCACGTCAAATTATGACATTAATCATGTGTTTTAGCTATATTGAACTCCAAAAAACAAAATATGATGGCACAATCAAGCGAGGATCTCTCCCAATGTATAAATCCATTTGTTATATTATATACATTGAAAGCTTCTATTTATGACATTGAAAAGTCATAAGAAAGACGGGTTGAAGTCCTTACTCAGCTCTAGGGAATCTCATCAAAATAAGTGTACGAGGTAGAAGAAGCGGTCATTGAAAAATAATGACGTTGTCGGACGTCATGAAACAAAGCGGCAACGGCGCCGGGTGATCATATAATGTCGTTTTTATTATACCCCCCGCTTGAAAAGTGGGGGTATATAGTAATCGGTATTTCCGTCCGTCCGTCCGTCCGTCTGTTACGCTTAGGGGTACCCATCTCTTATCCGCAACTCCTCTCATACCACTGAAGGAAATTTAATGAAACTTTCACAGAATCTTTATTACATATTGCCATTGTGCACCTTCTATTTTACTTTTTGGTCTTACATTAATTTTGGATTTTCCAGAGCAAAACATGAATATTGCCATTATATTCATATGGGAGGCGGGGGGTATTATTTAGTGAGCTCTAGTTTTACAATATTTTGAAAAATAATGAACGTATCAAGCTAAAATTTTCAACATTTCTTCATTTTTTGTTGTTTTATATTTCTGAAAAATTTTGTAAGCTCAGACAACATAGTTCTAATTTTATAGCCTCAGTCCACGAACATTTTGATAAACCCTCGTAACTAGGTCTTTCAAATAATCATAAAAAATTTTAACTTCAGTTGTCGAGATACAATACAGTTTAGAGCTCCAAACTTTGTTATGTAAACATGGTTCGTGTCATGTTTTTGTTTACATATGTTAATATACTAATACAATATTCGTCAAATGCAAACAATTTTAAAAGATGTTATTCTTAAATACGATTAGACAGTTTCTATTGGTTTGCAGAATTTCAATTTGTCATAAATTTGATATTTTTTCTATACGTAAATATAAAAAAGGCACGAGCCTTGTTTACATCATGAAGAAATTTAAGTTCTGTATCTAGTTTGTTAATCAACAAATGATGTTCACATATTTGCTGATCATCAAATTATGCCTTACATCGGAATTGTAAACATTAAATTTGTTTTAAAAATTCATTTGAAACTGTGTCCATGTCCGTTTAACAATGCTTGAAGACTGAGCAGTTGAAAGAGTCACAACCTAAAAGTTGGAATTTTCATCTTGAAAAATAATTTGTTGCACTTGCCTATATTCGATGTCAATAAAAAACCCAATGTAAACAAAATGAAAAAGACGTTGGAAAGATGAAGAAGAACAGGATTAAGAGAAAAGCATCATACATGATATAACGGTACTCATTTACCACGATACGAGAATATCATTTTTTTTGCCTCTCTTTGAGGGAATTTTTCTAGGAAATGCTTAAACGATTTTAGAAATTTATTTGTATTGTGTAGAAAGTGAAATTGAATGGATTTTATTATTTTCAAATAAGTTTGTTTTTTAGGTTTAAGTATGTAAGTAAGGTAAAATGTTGCTTAAATATAAACTTTGAAGTTTTGAGATCATGAAAAAATCAAAGTTTTAAAGTAAAAAATACAGAATATTAATTATAAATGAAAATAGGGGTGTGCTGGCCAAATATAATCTATTCGGAAAAGAATAAGCTATACAATTTTTGCACATTCTAACATAGAATATATAATTTCTATATGTTGTTTAAAAAAAATGATAGGTCTCCATATATCCCACCTCTAACGTATTATAGGTCCATGTTTGCTCTGCTTCTATTTTGTATTGTTTTAAGGACTTTTGATCTTGAATACTGTTCGTTATCTCCATATTTTTCATTCATACAATTTAAGCGCTAAATGTTTTATTTACTACAAGAGATTACCCGATTTCATATTCCTCACCCCTCCATAACACCTGATTCCACCTCTGGTGTTTTTTGTTTGCTCTGCTCCTATTTTGTTTTGTTTTATGGACTTTTAAATTGAATAATGTTCATTATCTCCATATCTTCATAAACAGACACAAAGACAGGACAAATAATATACGCCCCGGATCTACCGATTTTGGCGCATAATCCCATCTTTAGACAGTTCTCTAAATTCACTACAAATACCATCATTGGAGCTCGACTACCTAGACCTGAGTGCTTTTAACTTTTGATGTAATTCAAATTCCGTACCTTTAAAAAAATGACTAACTTTTTTCATAAGAATATCCCTTTATTCTATCCATCTAAATCTTAAAGAAATGATGTTCGCAAATTATACGAAAAATACAATGATATTTTCATTAATTAGATGGTAATGGATATTTGCAAGTTAAATTAACAAAAGACATGTTATGACTTGTTTAGATTCCAGATTCAAGTGTCATGTAAATATGGAAATCTAAATTATGTTCCCGTTGGACTCAATTATGTCCCTGCCAACATTATCTGAATATTTATCCATATTTGGTGATCGCATGAGAAGACACGATTTAATCAAAATGATATAAAAGAAAAGTTAAGTTATAGTTGGGTCTCTTACAAACGGAATGCAGCATAGATATAAGTAAGAATTTAGTGATATGAAAAAAAAACAATATTAAGACTCAACTTGCAAACCGCTAACTCCAACTCGACAAGGTACGTATTTTTGTCTCATAGTATTAATACTTGAATATGATACATTAATCTGTTGATTTAAATTATAACTAAAAGATATAAAACATGTTCACACACGATAACCTTGTATAATTCTATATAAATCTTATCTCAAAGTTTTTCTATCCAATTTTTAGTAATTTTTTGTAGATTACGCTTCAATCATTTCTTTCATTAATTGTTTAAATTCCCTTCGTTTATGATTCTTTGTAATGTTACGTCATCATTATCCGCCGGAAAACTTATTTAGAACTGTATATTGGTACTCACTGCCATCTTTATCGTGCCAACACTTATGGCAGAAACTTAGGACCTCGAATTTTACAATCTCATTTGATGAATCAGACCTATAATCTTAATATTCGAATCCGTAACGTAGTGATCAACTCTGCACTTCCCGACTCTAGAACAAACCCTCTAACTGCATTATCATTTCTTATAGTAAAACCGTGATGTATCACAAACGAGCTCTCCATCAAATTAATTGAACTAGTACAAAAATAATGTGTCCATATCTTGTATGATTTATAACTCGACGGAAGATTATTTCATTTTAACTTCAGTTGTCGAGATACAATACAGTTTAGAGCTCCAAACTTTGTTATGTAAACATGGTTCGTGTCATGTTTTTGTTTACATATGTTAATATACTAATACAACATTCGTCAAATGAAAACAATTTTAAAAGATGTTATTCTTAAATACGATTAGACAGTTTCTATTGGTTTGCAGAATTTCAATTTGTCATAAATTTGATATTTTTTCTATATGTAAATATAAAAAAGGCACGAGCCTTGTTTACATCATGAAGAAATTTAAGTTCTGTATCTAGTTTGTTAATCAACAAATGATGTTCACATATTTGCTGATCATCAAATTATGCCTTACATCGGAATTGTAAACATTAAATTTGTTTTAAAAATTCATTTGAAACTGTGTCCATGTCCGTTTAACAATGCTTGAAGACTGAGCAGTTGAAAGAGTCACAACCTAAAAGTTGGAATTTTCATCTTGAAAAATAATTCGTTGCACTTGCCTATATTCGATGTCAATAAAAAACCCAATGTAAACAAAATGAAAAAGACGTTGGAAAGATGAAGAAGAACGGGATTAAGAGAAAAGCATCATACATGATATAACGGTACTCATTTATCACGACACGAGAATATTATTTTTTTTTGCCTCTCTTTGAGGGAATTTTTCTAGGAAATGCTTAAACGATTTTAGAAATTTATTTGTATTGTGTAGAAAGTGAAATTGAATGGATTTTATTATTTTCAAATAAGTTTGTTTTTTTGGTTTAAGTATGCAAGTAAGGTAAAATGTTGCTTAAATATAAACTTTGAAGTTTTGAGATCATGAAAAAATCAAAGATTTAAAGTAAAAAATACAGAATATTAATTATAAATGAAAATAGGGGTGTGCTGGCCAAATATAATCTATTCGGAAAAGAATAAGCTATACAATTTTTGCACATTCTAACATAGAATATATTATATCTATATGTTGTTTAAAAAAAATGATAGGTCTCCCTATATCCCACCTCTAACGTATTATAGGTCCATGTTTGCTCTGCTTCTATTTTGTATTGTTTTAAGGACTTTTGATCTTGAATACTGTTCGTTATCTCCATATGTTTCATTCATACAATTTAAGCGCTAAATGTTTTATTTACTACAAGAGATTACCCGATTTCATATTCCTCACCCCTCCATGACACCTGATTCCACCTCTGGTGTTTTTTGTTTGCTCTGCTCCTATTTTGTTTTGTTTTATGGACTTTTAAATTGAATAATGTTCATTATCTCCATATCTTCATAAAGAGACACAAAGACAGGACAAATAATATACGCCCCGGATCTACCGATTTTGGCGCATAATCCCATCTTTAGACAGTTCTCTAAATTCACTACAAATACCATCATTGGAGCTCGACTACCTAGACCTGAGTGCTTTTAACTTTTAATGTAATTCAAATTCCGTACCTTTAAAAAAAATGACTAACTTTTTTCATAAGAATATCCCTTTATTCTATCCATCTAAATCTTAAAGAAATGATGTTCGCAAAATATACGAAAAATACAATGATATTTTCATTAATTAGATGGTAATGGATATTTGCAAGTTAAAGTAACAAAAGACATGTTATGACTTGTTTAGATTCCAGATTCAAGTGTCATGTAAAATATGGAAATCTATGCTCCCGTTTGACTCAATTATGTCCCTGCCCACGTTATCTGAATATTTATCCATATTTGGTGATCGCATGAGAAGACACGATTTAATCAAAATGATATAAAAGAAAAGTTAAGTTATAGTTGGGTCTCTTACAAACGGAATGCAGCATAGATATAAGTAAGAATTTAGTGATATGAAAAAAAACAATATTAAGACTCAACTTGCAAACCGCTAACTCCAACTCGACAAGGTACGTATTTTTGTCTCATAGTATTAATACTTGAATATGATACATTAATCTGTTGATTTAAATTATAACTAAAAGATATAAAACATGTTCACACACGATAACCTTGTATAATTCTATATAAATCTTATCTCAAAGTTTTTCTATCCAATTTTTAGTAATTTTTTGTAGATTACGCTTCAATCATTTCTTTCATTAATTGTTTAAATTCCCTTCGTTTATGATTCTTTGTAATGTTACATCATCATTATCCGCCGGAAAACTTATTTAGAACTGTATATTGGTACTCACTGCCATCTTTATCGTGCCAACACTTATGGCAGAAACTTAGGACCTCGAATTTTACAATCTCATTTGATGAATCAGACCTATAATCTTAATATTCGAATCCGTAACGTAGTGATCAACTCTGCACTTCCCGACTCTAGAACAAACCCTCTAACTGCATTATCATTTCTTATAGTAAAACCGTGATGTATCACAAACGAGCTCTCCATCAAATTAATTGAACTAGTACAAAAATAATGTGTCCATATCTTGTATGATTTATAACTCGACGGAAGATTATTTAACTTCTATTCAAATATCACCCAATTACCCTTGATTAACAGTCAATTCCTTTAAGTTAATTGAGTTTAAGTTGAACATGAGTATATAAGAAATTAAAATGTACATGGCACAATATAGTTTGCGGTTTACCAGAAGTTACATGTAACATCCACCGATTCCTTCAGAAGCTGCTAAATTCATTGTGAAAGCAAATAAGAAAAAAAAACATAAAAGGAATCAAGAACTTCCACGGAAAAATATTTTCAACTCACATAATTTTTTTAAATATATTATTATAATAATACTAATTTATGATAAATGTTAAACAATGTCCACAAAAATATACATGTACGAAATAAGTATCATATGAAGAACACTGTATATAATATCAAATATTAAGATTACGAACATGTAAGCTCAAGAGTCCATTGAAACAAAACGAATAGGAAGCAATGCAACACTATCATAAATACTGTATACAGGGTTTATTCAACCCCATGTTACTTTCGCCCTTTCACACTTTCAAACAATTTTGTACCGTTTTAAATTTATTCTCCCAGTCACAGTTTTGTTGAAGAAATTGTACTGTGTTCTTTTCACTCACCAACCTGTAAGTAGGGTGAAGAGGCGAAAATAAAACGGACGCGAATAGTTCCTTGAATGCAGTAATGATACCCTTCTCGGCATGGCGCAATGGTTAAGGTGTTTGCTCTTAATTTGCAAAGTGAAAAGTTAATCCACCAGCTGATCCTTTAGATCGATTAATCTGATGAGACCGTATGAATCTAGGCCCCGTATCGCAGTTTGTGATTGCACAAACATAATATCCCTCATTGGACAAAGGCTGTAAGTACATGTACAGAGTACAGGTTTAATTTTGTAGTCATCTATTTGCCAGTGGTTATATCGCAATATGAGGGTAAAGTTTTTGTAGGGACATAAATAAATAATTTAATTATCAATTAATTTATTAAACCATTTAAAAAAAATTATTTAGCATTTAAATGTGTTAAAATGATACTAATCCTACAAAAATATGCATTTACAGTTTTTCCTGAATATCCATAGATTCATATTTTTGAATATTTATACTGTTAATGAAAATTTTTTGCAATTATATGTGTGTTACCTGTCTAGTCTGCAGGTAAAATCATGCCTGAATTAATGTTAAATATTTTAGATTGCAACCACAGATTATTTTTAACCACCTTTGTTTACAAAATCAAATTAGTTTTACACTTTTTCATTTTTATATCATTTTGTTCCTACAAACTCTTTTAGATTTTTAAGTAGATTTTGGATTATTAAATGTGCTTCAGTTTCAAAAAATACCATTTACAATGTTATAATAGGTGTTGATGTTATAAAAGATTATAATAGTTTTTGATGTTATAAAAGACTAACTAAAATAATTTAAATTTTTACCAACAACGTTTCCTGTGTGGAAATAATAATGGCAATAATAATAATGATAATAATAATAATAATAATCTCGTATTAGCATATTGTTCATGCATTTTTTAAACATAGTTCGACATAACTGTACGGATCCATTATTTCTTAATTGAATTAGTGTTCATATTTAATTCTTTTTGACCGAGATCTTATCTTGTGTCTGAGGTATAATTTTTTTTACGCCAAAGTCTACGTTTTATTAATAAAAATAAAATTATATTTCGGAATTATTTTCTGCATGAAAGAAGTAGAGAAAATACATTTTTCCAGAGATACCGTACATTCATGCCTATAAATAGGTAAACAGTATTTAACGCAGTTTTCTTAATTGCTATTAAGAGATTAAGAGAAAATGTTGATAAGTTATACTTCAACTAACCTGAAAATCAATAATTATATAATTCTCACATTACAAGATGCTTTTAATCTGTTCTAATATGTATAGAAACTCTTTTCCTGCATAATAACAGCGTATACGAAGTGTTGGTTGTGGGCGTTCACTTAAAGTGGTGCAATTTAATAAGCAAAAAAGTACATTCATAGCAAATCGTTTGCAAAAGGCCAAATTAGGTCGAAAAGTTCCTGTTCTTTTGTCCATGTTCACTAAGATTTAAAATCATAGGAATTTTTAGGAAAATTGTACTGTTTGAAATTTGATAACATATGAAGAAGCTAGCATTAATTTATATAGATGCTAAATCTTTTTCTGGTTTCATTTCTGTCCAGGAACAATTTCTGTTGAAAAAGTGTTCCATAAGATATAAGTGTGTCAAATTTATGTTCTGTAAAAGAAAGGTCACCAAATAAAATGTCAGAAAAATACTTAAATTTGATTTGATGCTTATACTTCTTCGCATATCTTAAGGAAGAGGAGATTGCTCTTAACTTTGACAAATGTTTACTATAAATTCTGAATGTCCTGTCAAGAATCACAACTCCAGGGAATTACAGTAATGTCTTTGATGATATATAAGAAAAACAATGCATTATTATATTTTATAATTAGTTTATCCTTACAAAAAAAGAACCTTGAGTAAATATACTTTTATTAAAAATTATACCAAACTTTAATTTGAAAAACATAGTTTTTCATCATATTCAAAAGCTACTGATTATCTTCACTGTTGTAATAAAAAAGGAACAAAACATATGTGTAAAAAATATTTTTTAACTTTATTTGTTTAACTTTGTCTTTTCTAAATTAAATATTGTTATGTTTTCTTATTGTAAGATGAACGCTTTTTATTAAAATGATTTTGTTTTGTAGAAAATGTACATTAAACAGATTTATTTTTGTTTTGAGAATGTTTTATCAGAACATCCTTAAGACCTTTTTATTTTAACATATATCATCAATGAGTATAATATCTGAATTGAATATAACAAAGAAAGAGATTACATCATTCATTCAATCTTTATTTCTTCAATTTGGAGATTTGATTTAACATCATTTACAACATATCTATCCGTCGAAATTAAAAGAGTTCATTAAAAAAAGAAACAAATTTAAAATATATGTTTGTAAATTTATTGATAATATGTCTATTTTGATAGCCTTAATCTTTTTTTATTAATTAGTTATTTATAATTGTTACGTAAAAAAAGATCCCTGTGTTTTTATGAATATATCATTTTTATACCCCCCGCTTGAAAAGTGGGAGGGTATACTGTAATCGGTATGTCCGTCCGTCCGTCTGTCTGTTACGCTTTGGGGTACCCATCTCTTATCCGCAACTCCTCTTATACCACTGAGTGAAATTTAATGAAACTTACACAGAATCTTTATTACATATTGCCATTCTGCACCTTCTATTTTACTTTTTGATCCGACACATATTATGGGTTTCCCGGCCACAGCAAAAAATGAACTTTGCAATTATAACTATATTGGAGGCGGGGGTTATCATTTAGTGAGCTCATCGCTCACAGTACCTCTAGTTTCTTTTACGACAATGACTTAAATCCAAAAGCATCGTTCATGTTGATTTTAAGGAAGCAAAGCCTAATTTAAAGGTAGATGTTTGACGTGACATCCTATATCAATAACAGTATTTTGAAATTATACTTTCTAAAGGTAATAATATGCATTTTAATCTTAGTTTAACAACCAATAGTTGTTTTTTGACTCGTTATATGCTTGGGTATTGAGGAAACTATTTATCTTAAAAAATTCTATTCATCAATTTCATTTTCAAACTTAGAGGAGATCATTTTACAAGAATTAGAAAATGACATTCTTGGGTCCAAACAATACGAATTATGATGAATGCGATTGCTTAAACGAAGGAACAGTCACTACCTTTGTTTACGTCTTAGGTATGACGCGGCGCCGCGAACGAGAATCGAACCCGGGCCACCCGATCACGAAGCGAACGCTCTACCACTAGGCTACCGTGACAGGTACTTAGGTCTTTGAATCCATGAACAGAAAACCATAGCTGACATTGTACATGTACAATCTTCTTTTTATAGTTTTCAAACAATGGCTTAGATCTAGCTAATATAATCAATGGAAAATTTCTTCATATTCCCTTTCTTTTCCTCAATTACTTCTCTTAGCTTATATGCAGTTGCATTGCCAGGCAAAGGAAAATACCCTTGTCACCGAAATTTGGACTACTGTTGCAGGAAATCTGTATTACATTTCTTGGTGCACTTGAACATTAAAGTTACCATTGCTTTTCCTTTATTTGGATGTATGTACATCTAATGGATGACTCTAAATACACGAAAACTAAAGAAATATGTTTGGAGGTCTTGTTTCTCTTTATCATAATAAAATTTCACCTTTTCTTCATTTAATTTTTTCACATTTTTTCACATTTTTAAAATTATTAATCTTATTTTTCGGCTTTAAAACATGCACTTATTTTTTGTCATCTGTCAAATAAATTTATCAAATCTTTTTTTCTTTTTTTAACATTTCTTCTTAAATAGACCGATGTATTATTTAAGGCGTGCTTTCTCTAAAGCATTTTTAAGAAAATAGGGCACCTATCTGACAGAAATATTGAGATATTTTTTTACCTTTATCAGAATTATACAAAATGCTGTGATGATTAAATATTTTGTATCTTAACGATGTCTTTCCGTGTAAATTTAGTATTTTCAGATATGGTGTGGCACATAACATCGATATTTTTTGGTATCCCCACATATTTCAGTCGCCCATATTGACTGTTATATTTAAACTTTCCCTTTTTTCTTCTGAATTATTGAATATATCTGAAAACTAAGCATACAGGGTTAGAGATCTTGTTTTTCAATATATTAAAATCATATCTTAATTATGAGTTCATTTGCAATTTATGTAAACAAAAAAAAAAACACGCAGTTTTCACAAATTCTGTTATTTTCATCTTCTTTGTTTAGATCAGTTATTAACAGTTTTTTGCTCAGTGTAGAGACCATGCTTACTTTAAAAGTGAATTTCTTTTGCTAGGACAATAGGAAAATTCATTGGGTTTCCTGTGTTTAGGACCTCTTTATAGAACTTTTCAACAGTAATTTAAAATTGAATAAAATACCTAAACATTTATTATGATATATTATTTAAATCATATATTCCAAGCTCTCTGATTGACTTAAACTCGGTCACATGATTTAGTATATAACAGCATATAGACTCGAGTTACTATTTTTATAATCTGGAATGCATATCGACTTGATCCTAGAATTTAGGTAATTTTCGTAAAACAAAAAATTAATAGGAAAGATTTCACAATTATAGCTAATATGACTTATGACTTGCTGTTTCTGAAAAAAAACATATATACTGCAACTTGTATTTAAATTTGTAATGTTCTGTAACTCATAAGACGTAACAATGGTCTGAATCAGGATCTTCTTAATATTAAAACATATTGAATATCTTCGTCAAAATTGATACAAATCATACAGTACCCGCATCGTTATTCTTTACAGGATACACGATACGATAGGATACACGCACGATACGATAGGATACACGCACGATACGATAGGATACACGCACGATAGGACAGGATACACGCACGATAGGATAAACGCAAAACACGATAAACGCAAAACACGATACACGCAAAACACGATAAACGCAAAACACGATAGACCTGATAAACGATCTACACGATAGGATAAACGCAAAACCTGATAGGATTGTTTCAAAATGCGGAACGTTTTTTGACAAGACGAAAAGATTATTTTGAATTAAATTTAAAGATTAAAGATTATTTAAATTAAATTATATTTTAATTTAAATACTCGCAGAGCTTCAAATCTAAACTATAAAGTAGATGTAATTATTATTAAAAGAACCTGAGATCTCTGTATTGATTTTACAAAAGTTGTTTATTTATATATATAAAAAATTGACAGTGATTAAATGGATTTTTATGAAATGGAGACTTTTTTTTTTTTTATTTCTTCTCAAGTGTGTGAATTTTGAAACTCTATAAACAGATTTATTATTTATGAAAAATATACATTTTAATTTTCTATCTAATAAATTTATCTACAAGTACCAAGTTATTTCACGGAAGAAATTTACGCAATAAATTAAATATTTGTATTTAATGTCTAAAGCTTACAATCTGCAATGTATCCAAAAATCGCAATTAAATATTAATATCTTAGAAAATAATACAAGTAGAAGACTGGCCGAAAGAAAGGTTTAAAGAAAACGGCTTTAACAAAATTAATAAATTTAACATGATAGATCTATCAAGAACGAAACAGTTCAAGAAAATTAAATTTTCTGAATAGAAATCTAAATAATTATTAAAATAATGGCGATCTGCATTAATACATGTAAACTGTGTCATGAGAATATGAATCTGCTACAACTGCACATGTACGTTTACGCTAAGCTCTGACTTATGTACATGTAAACATTTTACATTACAGATACTTAAAACCTCGTATTTATTAACGAACATTGAATGGTTAAATACTTTCTTCTTTACAATACAAAACAGAAAAATTAATTAACAAATATTAAAAGAGTGAAATGCGACTTTTCCGACTAAATAATTATAAATCATTGCTATTAAACTCTGTGTGTACTGTTTCTAATAATAACGAAAAATAGGTTTAATTCGGCAAATGAATTATTAAACCTTAAAAATCATTTTACACTGACCCGGTAATCTCATATTAGGCATATTCGAAGGGCGGTATTTTGAAAGTCCGCAACCAATTTAAAATTAGATAAACAAGATCTAACCAAATAGCCAAATATAATATTGAATTCTTAAATAAAGTTATATACGTATGGAATAAAATCGATTAATACTATAAATTGATTCGGTGTATTTATTAGTCTTGCATGGTCACGGCGGATCAGACGACTCCTTTTGTTTTATTTTTATAGTAAGATACCGTTAAAAAATATTGCGAGCTAATTTTCATAGTTTAGAATGTTAGAACTATTTCATCCGTTTCTACGATCAATGAAATTGTTTCCTAGAATTAATTTTGTCCGTTTTACGTAGAAAACCCGATGACCCGAAAGTGCACGTACCATAAGTGCAGTATATTTTTTTATGTTTATTAAAAGACTTATTTACATAAACATAATGGAAACATTGTACGAAATGAAAAAGAATCAACGGAGTGAGTTTAGGGACTTCATTTCATTAAATTGATTTATTTGAATTTTTATTTAACATTCAAGATGATTTTTTAATCCATAAATCGTACAATTATTTAATGTATTTTGAATTAAATCTTTGATAAAATTGTTCAAACAAGTTAGGAACAAAATCCCGAAAATAAGTAGATGCGTTTCATTAGAACCAGGTAGTATTCGAGGTTACTAATTGACCCCAGGTGAGAAATCAGTACAGGTATGTTGACGGTGATCACACACACACGGGCCGAGGTGTCAGTTAGGGGAGAAGGGGGAGGGGGCGGTTGACCGCACAGGAAGACAGTGTGCTAATTAGAGAGCTACACATACGTGTCAGTTTTCTTGTAAGGAAAGGTCTTCGATTTATTTTGATTTTTGGCATCCCGATGGATTATATTTTGAGTTTATTTCCACGCCGAAAAGGTAAGCTGTTAAAAAACTTCATGTTTTCCCCTGTACATGTATATATTATTTTTATGTTATCTAATGCCAGATAAAATTAATGAAAATCTTCTATTTTATAGTAACAGCCATGGTGTGATAAATTGGGTAGAATATTTTCATTGATTATATTTTATAATTTTGATTTCTTTTATTAATTTAGACATATGTCAAGGAATTTATAATTAGCTTTAAAAAATAAATTTAAAATTTGAACGTATACGGCCAAAATCGTTGTTAAAATCATCTGGATCATTGTCTTATGTTATATTATATTTGTAACATCAAGACTTTAAATAATTGTGCATACATGCAGGTCAGACGCGTAAACATATTTCTAACGTTATCAGACGATAAACAAGGAAAAACAGAATATTGCATGAAAAAAAGATACATTTCAATATCCTGCTTATTATTTATTTATTTGCTTTTTGTCTACGCGAACATCGTAGCTTACCAAAAATCTTTCTCCGGTAACTCCGATTCATTTGAGAAAATCATATTAATAGTATTTAATTTTGACAAAATAAATCATACAATTCGATAAATTATTTTTTAAAGAAATAGACCAGTTGATCGATCTACTTATAATTTCATTTCCGAAAAATAGAGTTACTGTTTAAATTTTGACAATTACTCTCTGCTTTACCATGATATAATTATTTTATTTATTTAATTAATTATTTATTAATAAATCAATTTATTCATTCATGAAATACGCGATTAATTATTTTTTCCTTCTACGCTTTAATATTTCTTATATTGATGAAAAAGAAAGGGATAAATCTTTATTTTCTCTTTTTCGGTTGAATTAATCTTATTTTTATTAACAAAACGAAAAAGAAACTCGGAATAGCTCAGTAGTTTCTTTACATAGTAAAGATAAAAAGCGAGGGTTTCCGAATATACACGATAAACGCAAAACACGATACACGATAGAACCTGATAAACGATCTACACGATAAACGCAAAACACGATAAACGGAAAACACGATAGAAAACGCAAAACCTGATAAACGGAAAACACGATACGATAGGATACGATAGGATACACGCACGATACGATAGGATACACGCACGATACGATAGGATACACGCACGATAGGACACGATAGAATTGTAAAGAATAACGATGCGGGTACTGTAATCAAAAAGATGTAAATTTATAGTATTTTCAATCAGTAAATCCTCTAAATTATGTAAAAAATCTATAAATGTCAAGGAAAGTTTAACACAGTTATATTAAACAACTTTATTTATTTTTATTTCTAGTTTATAAGTGTTTAAGAGAGAAAACTTGTGGTCTGTTCCCATTTTTTCAATTTGTCTTTTAATCAACCTCTGTAAAAAGTAATATAACATATTTAGCCCTTGAATTCGGTCAATCCATCTCCACCTCATCAAAGGGCTATATCTATATAATACTGTATATTGCATTAATTATTGAATGACCCTCGTATTATAGCTACAATTTTTCACTTACGCGTAAATGCCATCCTTCAAGTTCTTAGAGCGTGCTGAAAACATGTCATCAGTTTATGACTAACACCGATGACCCAATACATCACTTAAACTGATAATGTTAAAGGTGAGGAATTTAGGTCATCCCCTACTAGACGTACCCGTACTCGTTTGAAATCTCAGCCTCTCTGTCCTAAGGCATTTACATTAGAGTGCCTTTGGATTTTTCTCTTGCTCGATATAATAACAAGGTGCACACTACGGGTGTACCTGGTTGACAAGGGATATCAGTTTCTTCATATTTCTATATCGGGTCTATAGCATGATGTTACCAAATTTACATAAATAATTCGACTAACCTGGATATTGGCTAATCCGAATTTTCTCTGTTTTTCCTATTTTTTTTAAGGATATATTAGTTATTTCTATACGCTTCCTACTGTATATTTAACTTTTTCTGATTTTCACATAAAATTAAGTAATTTTATAAATGTACAAAATGATATAAAAAAAAGTTTTGATCGTTTAATAAGAGAGAAAATATACTTTTTATGGATTTTTTGCTCAAATCTGTACTTTGATTGGAAGCGTTTAAAAGCTATATAGTTTTAGTTTGTTTGCAAAATCATATGTATTATATATATTTTGAAACTTTAGTCCCTTATTATTAATTAAACTTACATTTGAAAATTTCTTCAAGTCTTTGATTGTGATAAAATTATAACTAAATTCAATGTTCTATTATAATTTCGAGAGGCAGAAAAGAGGATATTTTCATACGCCACCATTCCGCCAAAAACATAGTCCCTACTAGTTTTCAAACGCAGTTTACCATTTCTATATAAAGTTTTACAATAGTGATGATGAAAGGAAAATATTGTCTTTTAAATCCCTTACACCTAAATATATATACAAGACATATGAGCAAATATACTTTGAATGTTTTATCTAGTCAGAAAACAGAGAAGAATCCTACCCTAAACGTTTTTTTTCTAGTGCATATTTAATTTTTGTGTTCATTTTTTTTAATTTTCATATCCAAAGAAGCAAGTCTTTTAAAAGAATTCCTTTCATAAAAAAGTGAGTAGGTCTAACCACTCATAATTATCAGGATCCAGTTGTATCAATATTTAATGAATGATTAAAGTTTCATTAAACTGATAATTTTTTATGTGTAGTTTAATGCCGTTGTGTCAATGTTTTAATGAACGGATCGGTGCATTAAAGCTTCATTAAATTCTTCAACTTTAATGAAGGTAAGTGGGCTTCATTGAAAAGATCATTAAGTATGGCGGCCTACTCTATGCTTTGCCCGCTTGAGAGAGGGAGAAGAAACAGTGTCTTTCGTGAGCCTTTTTCACTGGACATTATGGGCGAGGAAATTTGAAAAAGATCTAGTTTAAGTAAACAAAACATTGGACGGCTTGTCGAACCCTAAATAAGGCATTTGGAATCATAAATACATCACCCACCTTGTCAACAAAATTAATGGTATAAAGATTCTTCTTTTCTTAAAAAATCAAATCACAATAGAAATCTCGACTGCACGACTGTTATCCGAGTGTATCCACATTATACTACCTTCAGTGTACATTGTGAACTATATGACGTCATTTCTTTCGTCATTATTTATGAGGTGGTTAGGTCTTTGTAACAAAGGTAAACAGTAAAAGAAAAGTTAATAATACAGTTTCTATTTTAATGTCTAAAGGTATCAATAAAATCATGAATTATCAGAGATATATACTGTTGAATCTATAACTACCCCCCCCCCTCCACCTACAGACCCCTTTCTGCTCACAATCGTGGGATATTTTACACAATTTTGCCAGTTTTGCATCTGAACATTTTCTTGTATGTAAATAATTTTTTTAAACCCAATCTTAAATTTTTGAACATTATTGCCACAAGCATGATTTTTCTATAACAAGAAGGCTTACAACAAATTTTTGAAAAAAATCGTTTCAGAGATATTGGTATATATATTTTTTATCCATTGCTAAATGGATTTCATTAAGAAAGATATAAATTTTAGTAGAATATTTATCTTCATCGCAGAAAAGATAAGCGTGATTCCATTTTGCACCATGATACGTCTTACGCATTTTTTCCTTTTCCTAATTGCGGTCTTTGTATTGAACATTGTTCTTTTCTCTATATTCGTTTAGTTAAAAATAAGTTGAATTTTGCTAGAAGCCCCCTTAAATTATTATGATTTTAACTACACGTCTACATATCTACACAAAGGTAAATTTCCACGACTTGTATTCGCATTCGTTGACGAGAATTTCATTGTTTGCGTGGCTGAATTTACCGGGGTAAGAATGAGTTTACAAGAATAAAACAACAGAGGAGTAAATGCAGAGAAATACAAATAAAAGTGAAGCACGAATGAAAACAGCTTTTTGAGTCAAAAGGGTTACATTATCGATATCAGGTATAGTTCATATAAGAATGCATTGATCGGAAAAAAAGATTTGTCACACCAAGATTTAACTTGAATAGAAAAGGGGGTCCAGCCCCTCGTGCCTGTGACACGAAGGAATAAACAAGTATGCAGAATAAGAATGAAAGCAAAAAAAAAGACTTGATTTATAATACGTACATTTCTAATATATGTATTTGATTAAAAGTTGAACCGGTCCTTCATTAATTTTAATACAACTTTGATGAAATGGCGTCTTTTTTAATGTTACCAGTAAGCTATATCCTTCAAGTACGGAAGCGTATAAGGGCCGCATCAGTACCTTTTATTTATTTGTTATAACAAATTATCAATATGTTATAACAAATTATCAATTTGATGTAACAAATTAGTAATTTGTTATAACAAATCAAATGATTTTTTATGACAAATTAATAATTTGTTATAACAAATTAGTAATTTGTTATAACAAATTAGTAATTCGTTATAACAAATTAGTTGCATAAATGCCTCTCGAAAAGCAGTATATTGAAATAGATCATGTCACATGTATCCTGATTTTGAAATTAATCATGACATTGATGTTTGACAGTGAAACTCTGAGCTACTATAAGAAACATATTGCTCAAAAGCTCTGCAGAGCGTACGATAATTGTTTCACGAATTCAATAATTTTTAAGATTTCTGATCTGATATGGATTTCATAGTTCTGTATACACGTCAAATGTCAAAACAAGTAATTCGTTAAAACAAATTATTGATTTGCTATAACAAAAATAATTTGTTAAAACAAATTATTTATTTGTTATAACAAATTATTAATCTGTTATAACAAATGAAAATTTGTTATAACAAATTGATGATATGTTATAACAAATTGATAATTTGTTTAAACAAATAAATAAAATGTACTGGTGCGGCTCTAATACGCTTCCGTATTCGAGACACTCACAGAGTGACGTATTTTTTTTATTTTTGCGTCATAATTAAAACGAATTCTATTTGGTGGTTTTTTAAATTGTTTTATAATTGGTAAGTGCTTATTTATTATAGGTAATTTGTATACAAAGGAAGCGCCCACAGATATGCCCCCGGAAGTGGTAACGCATTGCACTGTTGGATATTTCCCTACTGTTAATAAGTCTTTAATGAGTTCTTAATTATTTAATGATTCATTAAGTAATAAGACTCTAATAAAGGTTTTGTACAACACACTTAAACACCCAATTTTATGTTAACGCCCCCAAAATCAACCTGATTCAAGATCAATAATTTACCGCAGTCTTTTTTCTACAGATAATGTGGACGATATAACACTTACAAGTAAGAAATACACAACGAGAATGCCACTTTTCCTAAGGATAAAGAATAAATCTATTTGTAAAAGTGCAAGGATGTGAAAATCAATCCCGCCAAAAAATTTGAAATTCTAATATCTTTTATATGAACTAAGATTTTTAATTAATTTTTGTGTGAAATGCTATAAAAATATATAAGTCGTAATATTATAGAGAAAATAATAACTTCAAATCTGTGTCCAAGTACCTTTGATGGTAAATATATAATAATTGACTCTGTAATCAACCTTTCAAGTGTTCAGTTCTAGTTTCCAAACATTTATAGGAAAAAATACTCAATAACCTATACATAATGTATATAATGCAATTAAAAACGTAAGTGAATTTAAGAATTAACGTTAATGACACAACTGTCATGAAGTTCAAGAGGACTCCACATAAGTTTCAGCTTTCCTGACCCAGTGGTTCTGTAGGAGAAGATTTTAAAAGATTTGTTCTAGATATTTCTATATAGAAATTGGATTCCCTATTGTGGCCCCACCCTACCCCCGGGGGTCATGGTTTTAACAATTTATTATTCACACTACCAAAGGATGCTGACACATAAGTTTCAGCTTTCCTGGTCCAGTGGTCCAGTGGTTCTTGAGAAGAAGATTTTTAAAAATTTGTTCTTTATATTTCAATGTAAAATTTGGATTCCCTTTTGTGGCCCTGCCCTACCCCCGGGGGTAGGGATTTTTAGAAATTAAATATCTACATTACCCAAGGATGCTTCCACCTAGGTTTCAGCTTTCTTGGCCCAGTGGTTCTTGAGAAGAAGATTTTTAAAGATTTGTTCCATATATTTCCCTTTAAACTTGGGATTCCCTATTGTGGCCTCGCCCTACACCCGGGGGTCATGATTTTAAGAATTTAATATCTACAATACACAAGGATGCTTCCGCATGAATTTCAGAGTCCTGGCCCAGTGGTTCCTGAGAAGCAGATTTTTAAAGATTTGTTCTTTATAATTCAATGTAAAATTTGGATTCCCTATTGTGGCCCTGCCCAACCCCGGGGGTCATGGTTTTGACAATTTAATATCTACACTTCCCAAGAATGCTTTCACATAAGTTTCAGCTTTCTTGGCCCATTGTTCTGGAGAAGAAGATTTTTAAAGATTTGTTCAATATATTTCTACGTTAAACTTGTATTCCCTATTGTGGCCCCGCCCTACCCCAGGGAGTCATGCTTTTAAGAATTTAATATCTACACTACCCAAGGATTCTTCTACATAAGTTTTAGCTTTCCTGGCCCAGTGGTTCCTGAGAAGAAGATTTGTTCTATATATTTCCATGTAAAATTTGGATTCCCTATTCTTGCCCCACCCTACCCCCGGGAGTCACGATTTTAAAAATCTAATATCTCCACTACCCAAGGATGCTTCCACATAAGATTCAGCTTTCCTGGCCCAGTGGTTCCTGAGGAGAAGATTTTTATAAAGAATAATTTATAGAGAACAATACATATACTTTTCCATATCACATCCTGTATCAGCCCGAGACATTAATATCAGCCAGAGGGCCTTCGGCCCTCTGGTTGATATTGGTCGAGGGCTGATACAGGATGTGGAAAAGGTTATGTTTTATTATATTTATTACATACTTAGAAATAAAATACAGAACACATTAAGTTGAGAAGAAAAGAAATAAATAATCATGCAAGGACTTCTTAAAATGTATACAGTAAATATCAAAATCAATTATCATCTCAAAATCAAATTAAAGGATAAATCGTAAAGGAGATACATAAGCATGTAAAAAAACGTAAATGGGTAATTGTTTCAGTAAATAATGTACATAATTCTTTTTTCAAAACCTCAAAATAATTTTGGTCCAAGACTTTACAGAAATTTCTAGTGCATGTATTTGGGTTATTTCATAATGGTTGGTTAAAAAATTCTTTCCCCACTAAAGAGTCCTCCTCACCATGTGACTTGTGACGTGTATAGGTTGATGTGCTTGTTATTAGTAATGCTCAGTAACATGAGAACAGAAGCTTGGTGTGTGTTGAGGACCCTTAAGTTTAAAGCACTTAATTTTGAAATATATGATTAAATACAACTCTTATCTGATTATTATCGCATAAGCTACAACATTTATCATTTCTTTGAGTATCATTTCATCTACGTGTTTTAAGTGGATGGTGGTTGCTTATGGTTCTATATGGAAATTTGACAAACGTTTTTTCTTAAACAACTCGATAACAGTAACATAATATTTTGCATTCAAAAAATGGTTTTAGAAATTCTATAATTTTGACTTTTTGAAGATTCGTATTCTATAAAATCACATATTTCAAAGGGTTCAAAATTTTGTGGTTAGTTGAAAAAATGTTGGTTCATAGAGATTTGATTTCGTGGTTGAAGAATTGGTCAATAGTAATGTATTTGAAAAATTGCATTTCGTGGTGGACATAAATTCGTGGGTCTCTTCAAACTTTGAAAACCGCGAAAATTAAACCTCCATGAAAATTATTGATTTCACACTACTTCACAATTTCTGTTTTTAATACATTGTTTATCTTTTGGCTGTAGCAGTCACCTTTTTTTACATTATGGAATGAAATATATGGGGATAACGAACAGTATTGTATTCGAGTTCAGAAGTCCATTGAAAAATATAAAATTGGAGAAGGGCATACACGGACCTCCAAACATACGAGGAAGGTTCAGGTTGAGGAATGAGCATCCTCTAAACAAAGGTGGGTCGAGAGGGAAAAGAGTTGACAAGCGAGCAGAAAACTTACATATCTGCACTTTATGATGCAAATTTGAAACAAAAAAATGAAATTGTCAGAATGTCTGGATTAAAGCAAAGCACAGTGGTCAGTTTTTATTAAGCGATATTCTTTGCGAAGAAATCAAGAGAATTTATCTCGATCTGGACCGCCGAAGAAATTTGGTGAACGAGATTTAAAGATACTTTCAAGGACTGCAAGGCGGCATCGTATAAAGTCTTTGGATGAAATAACGACCATTTTCAATAACGGAAAACATTGAACTTTCTCTAAACGAACGATTGAGAGGAAATTACTCGAAGATGGCTATTTTAAACGGGCAGTAAAGAAGGAGATAAGAATTCGTGAATTGAGAAAAAAAATCGTGTGGCCTGGTGCAGGGGTAATCTTCACAAGACATCTTCACACTGGAGTAAAGTTATTTTCAGTGATGTGTATAAGTCCATTCTTTTACAAGTTACACGTGTGAGAGTGTAGAGAAAAGTGGGAGAAAACTATCTGCCTGATTGCATTTGCCCGCCATCAAAACGTAAATTACTTTAATGACAAGGGGGTGCATCATATATAACAGTATCGGGACAATTTGTGTCCTTGATGGATATATAAATTAAAAATATATATATATTTCTGTGCTAGACGATATATGTGGCTTGTTTTTTTACGACATTTTGCAGATGGTAACTACATACTGTAAATTCCTTATTTTTCGGGAGTCCTTTTTTTTTAAGAAATGACTGTATAACGGCAAATCGCATGAACAATAATCGCAAATGAACGGTTGATTAAAAGAATTTACATGAATTTCATAAAAATTAAATCGAGTACTTTTATTTCACGAGATAAGCCTCTCGCGAAATTACGCGATAATTAATTCCTCGCGTATAAATAGGAATCTACAGTAGTTCAGGGCGACAATGCACCTCTACATAGGGTTCGAATTAATTGTGCATGAATTAGGAAGAAATAATCAATTAAAATACATGAACTGGCCAGCTCAAAGCCCTGACCTCAGTATTATTGAAAATTGTTCGTGGTTATTAAAAATGGAACTTAAAAAACGAGCCGCGAACATAAATAATGTCTGCGAACCTGAACAAGCCATTTGTGACATCTGGGTGAATATACCTATCAATTACATACAGAAGTTATACAAATTTATCCCTAGACGAATATTAAGAGCAATAAGAAACAATAGAAACATAACAAAATACTAGGGTAAGTTTTCATGATGCATTTCTTTATTTCCTTTCTTTCTATTTTAATCGAAACGTATATTACTCACCTGGCGGCGGCCATTTTGAAGTTCCATTTTAATAGCCACCAACAATTTTCAATAATATTGAGGTAATCAGGTTTATTGTAAAATATTACTTATCAGCAATATTTTCTCTAATGCATGTATATACACAGATGAAAAAGATGTGTAATTCTTTCATGAGGTCAAAATGACACAAATTCTTGTCGTTGATTCTTTGGAAATACAACTTTCGTATGGTCTATTACTGACGTTTTTTAATACGGATTGTTAGGCCAATGTTTTCTTACTGAGTATGCATGAAAAGCCTTATGACCTTGATTATCATTCATTAGGATATGCTTACTCATTCGGGGTACCCTATCTCACCTCAAATGCTTCCACCGTTTGCTCTTTTAATTCAACTTTTGTTTGAATAAACATTTAAAACTTTATCACTGTTCTTAATTTGCACACTCAATTTGAAAAAAAAATGAACATGGGGTCTACCAGAACAGAATTCTAATTTACACCACATACGGTCACACAGTCATATGGAAAATGAAGAGAGTCGGTAATTTGGTAAGCAATTTAGATAGAGTTACCATTCTTTTAACACATCAAAATATCCTTTGTAAGTATAAAACATATTTTGTACAAGATCTGCTTAGTTGGCTTAACCAACACAGAGAAAGGATTACATTTTCTTCTATCAAGAGTAAAATGCTGATTGTCCTCAAGAAGCTTATTTATACAGCAGTTGATTTTGACATTTTTAAATGTAAAACAATCTTTAAATATACATGTATATCTTCCTAAGTCAATAATATAATTTAAATAAAAACACTACTTGCACGATAAAATGTGTTAAAATCTATGAATGAATTTTTTATTTGATCCCAATGGCCACATATCGAATATCTTAAAATTCTACAGGTCACCGTTGGCTTTGTTGTCGGGTTTCAAATGTTTGAAAGCAATTTTGAGTATGTGCTTATTTAGTTTCGGTCACAAAATCTGTACTCTAGTGCCAGTGCACTCTAGATTTATTATCAAAAGATGCCCTAACCTTGGGCCTTTTATACTAAAGATAACAAAATAATTCTATTTAATTATTCATATTTATTTGGCGATATGGGCCACGGCTGCATTTAACAAATAAGGGAGCCCAGCATCAATTCTTGCCTTGGTGGCGTCCCCACAAATAAACAAGCATGAATGGTGAGCCCTGGGAACAGATGCTCGCCTGCATGGACAATAATTGCCAAATTCAATCAATTGTGCACCAAGTCATATATTACGATTATAGGTTAGGCACTACTGGTGAGCCAAATATCCGCTTGGGCAATATATTCCTCAAGGTAGGATCCGATTTCAGCCGTGACGATTTGGGCAAGTCCTTGCTACGGGTATGGATTAAGGCTTTGTATTATCTGGAAAAGAAAACAGAACAAAACACGAGAAAGCAGCAAATAAATTCCATAAACATACTACTTTTATTTAGGGGTGAGGTTGGGGGGGGGTTGAAATTTTGCAGAAACTTGATTTTTTGCGCTCGACGTCACAGGTTTTGGTGCTTGGGTTCGACTAATAACCCCAAAACCCTGAGAACAGGATGGCACTTAATACAAGTAAAGGACCGGAATGATACCTCCAAAAGTCGCAGAACTAAAAAGCTTAATGGCACTTTGATAAATGGATTTAACCTTAAGTGGTTAAATCGCATTATCAAAAGATGCCCTAACCTTGGGCCTTTTATACTAAAGATAACAAAATACTTCTATTTAATTATTTATATTTATTTGGCGATATGGGCCACGGCTGCATTAAACAAATAAGGGAGCCCATCATCATGTCTTGCCTTGGTGGCGTCCCCACAAATAAACAAGCATGAATGGTGAGCTCTGGGAACAGATGCTCGCCTGCTTGGACAATAATTGCCAAATTCAATCAATTGTGCACCAAGTCATATATTACGATCATAGGTTAGGCACTACTGGTGAGCCAAATATCCGACACGAGCCTATGCTTCGAGCATTGACTGCGCCACCAGTAGGGCAGTCGGGAGGAAGAAAGGGGGTCGATATTGAAATTGATAATTACCTGAACCATGTTTATGTCCTCCAATAGTGTAATTTATGACAATAATAAATACTTGGTAATATAAAAAGACCAAGAAAATAAAGACTTTATGTCAATGCAAATACATAGACCCTCAACAGTCTATGGGCAAACAGGGGGTCAATATAAAAATAGATAACTACCTGACTCTTGTTTATGTCCTCCAATAGTGGAATTTATGACAATAATCAATACTTGGTAAACATAAAATGACCAAGAAAATAAAGACTTTATGTCAATGCAAATACATAGACCCTCAACAGTCTACGGGCAAAGGCAAAAAATTGACTTGGTGCATGACAGTACAAATACATAGACTCTCAAAAGTCTATGGACAGTAAATGAAATAGTACCATGACTAAAATCTAGTCATGGCGCAGCCATGGCCCGATTCCCCAATCTCTTGGGGACACGTTAACTGAGTTGTTAATCAAGAATACTTACCAAGCCTGTTGCAACCTATACAAAAAAGAGTTATTACCCATCTCAGATTAATGCGAAAGGTGAACCTTATGTTTAGAAAAATTGCCTGTGTTGACCCTATTTAACTCTGAATGCCTGATGTACTTATCCACAGACCTTAACAAGTGGGTAGCCACATGGCTATTTACTCTGACTCATTCTCTCAGACTGGTTAATACCCCCCCCCCCTTTTTCAATAAAGATGCGGCAGTATTTGTGACCATATTAATGAAGTTGATGGTAGCAATTTGCTAATTTTTTTAATACTTCTTTTAATCTGAAACGTAAATCAGCTGACTTAAACCAACTCTACCATGGAATGTTATTTCCCCCGCAATGAATAACTAATATGTGAGGAGTATTTTCTACCTTGAGTAATGTTCTAATTTTGGGTAAGATCATGATGTCTTCCAACTTCATACCACCTTTGCCTTGCCAGAATATGATAGCATTGTGCCGCTTTAATTCTAGGTTGGTGCCAAATACAATACTGACTTTCTTGTAAAATAAAATTTATGTTTAACAATGGAAGACCCAATGATCCATATTCTCTTTACACCTATAAAGATTTAACAAAAGAAAAATACGAGATGTATGATGCTAGATTTATTAACATGTTAACTCCTAATGTACTTGTACAGACACCGAAATTTCAATCTACCCCTAATGGCAATGTCTTTTTCATTGGCTCCGTTGGCCAAGGCAGTTGAGGCTGCGCCTATGCAGAAGGAGCGAGTTTTACGAGTTTGCTTGCTTAACCCCAAATCTTACAGAGGCCATTTTGAAAACAGATGACACCTGATACCTTGTCACTGGACTACCTGAGATGTGGCCAAAAAATGCTTAATAGATGCTATGTCTCAAGTGCATAAATGATAAAATTAGAGGCACTGGGAATACTGCCTGAAAAGTGACCGTTAGTAGAATTGTTGCCCCCCTCCCCTCTTGCTCAGATTTGGAGTGTTTAAGGACAATGAGGACTTGATTATTCTGTTTGTGATAAGTTACACCCTCGGCTTGAATATTGTGACCAGGGTCAAGTGCTGGATTCTGAGCCAGCTCTCCCATTCTAAAATGACCAAAAATTGCTGTTGTGAATATGGCTGAGAACAGCACAGATTCAAAAAGAGGTTTGCATATTGTGGGCAGCAACTAATTTTGCAAGCAATTCTAATGCATCATCAAATGACGAGCAAGTAACTGAGCAATGCTCCTTACTAATAAAATCATTGACGCTAGACCCTGGGGGGTAAGACTAGTGATGAATCAATATGTAAGAATTTTAACCCCCTTTTCTTTTGTACCATGCCCACTGGAGACGACCTAAGTTCAGTAGAGGGGGCTGATCACCTGGACCTGCAACTCTGCCTAACATGATTTCATTAACGACCAACTAAACAGCTTCATACTGTAACCCAGACATGGATTTAAAATTATTACAGTCAGTGTCCACTCAAGGCCCTTCGTAAGATAACCTAAAACCATTATGGTATGTAAAACCCCGCAAAAGGTCTAAGGCTACCAAGCCAAGTGGGTGATATGCTAACATTTTGCCTATTCTACATGTAGGTACATTAATAGGGCTTGTTGCAATATTACTGAGGCCTAGCAGGTTGGGTATAAGGTGCTCTAATAGCTTAACACGGTGCTGTGAGTCTCCCGGGTAGCTGAGGCCGCCATGTTGCTTGCAGGCCAGTTGACCTAAAATTCAAACTAGAGCCCCGGGATGTCTTGTGTTTTAATGTAGGGATGGTTATATGAACATATCAACATTCATGTTTGTATTTACATACGAGTTTATTACATATGCCCTTGTAATTGAATTCACAACACTTAAGGAGGAGGGGGTGAGGTGTGGAAGTATGTGTGCTAGGGGCACTATATACAGACCCTGAGACGTGCTACTACCCCAAAAAAGCGTGTAAGAATCGTGCGC
>PRKT01000600.1:309470-323227 GCA_003671525.1 Saccostrea glomerata | reverse complement strand
AAAAACAGTCAGGGAAATATACTCGTGAGTCGATGAAATGCGTTATCAAAAATTGAACGTACTAATATTTTTTCCGTGTTTGTTCCGATTTTTCCGCCAAGTCTCCTCTTACTATTCTCCTATAAATTCTTCTTGTTTTCCAAAACTTCAAGATCGTTCACCAGTGATAGAAATAGACTAAGAATATACACCTGAAACAGTAATTCAAATACACCCTCATACACAAAAGAAATCAAAATGGGGGGTGGGGGGGGTTGCAATACGGTCGAATATTCCAACTTATTTTTATACACCCGCTTGAAATGCAGGGGGAATATCAATATAGGGCCAGGAGTGTTCATCCATCCGTCCGTCTAGCTGAATTATACGTATATTTTCCCAACATACCTTAAGTATTGAATGTTGATTGATTGATTTTATATTGTTTAACGTTCTTCTCGGAAATTTTTTACTCATATGGAAAAGCCACCACTTGCCGCTGAGAGCTGTACTCGGCACTCAGGGTCATTGAGCAGTGAGGGATTTTGTGCGTGCCAGCACCTATACTGCGACACGGGATCTCGGTTTATACAGTCTCATCCATAGGACCAGCCTCCACGTCCCCCAGCGGGATTCGAACTCGCAACTAAGGATCAACTACTTACTTCGCGACCTTAGAGCAGACGCTCTAACCACTGCACCTGAATTTTGAAAATAGTCATTAAAATCGGTCCAGGAGCAATACTGAAAATTATAACGTTAGAATTTTAATAATAAGCAGAACTTTTTTTTTTTGATTCTGAAACAAAATGTTTATTTTACATTACATTTTTGGTATCATTTAAGTTCCTGGGGGAGGGGTGGGGGTTTCAATTGTCTTCATGGACACAATATTGGTGAGGGGTGGGATTCAAACTCTTCCGATTTTATTTGGATGGTAGTGTTGAGGGTCATAATTTTTGGACAAGAAAATCTTTTCAAATTAGCTCTGATACTCCAATTAGGTGCATGAACGCTAATTTTGGATGCATTGGGAGACATAAAAGCTATACAAACAAAATAATCTCTAAGTAAGGTCAATTTGGTAGTATCCCTTGTTACAACACACTTTGAATCTTTTAAAATGTGTTAAAGGGACCAAGGCGAAGCCCTTTATATATAGACTGCTGCCTATAGACTCGTAGATTAAGACCTCTCCAAGAAAAAAAACATACTAAGAGAATTGCAGTTCATAAAGTCTTTTAAGATCCAGACACACAAAGAATATACTGTGTACCTTCTATCAGAAAACTGTACTGTGTACAAGTATCATCAGAAGAAAGATAATAATTAACAAAAAGAATGAATTAATTAATGCATAAATCTTTATTGTGTTTGATGTGTAACACATCAACTGATGTACATCAGAGAATGTATACATGTAGCATTTGTAGTACAATCGTAACAATTCTTATAGAATAATAAATGACTATCAATAGTTTTGACACCTGGACAAATAATAAACTCAAGTTGTAATTCATTTTATACTCAAGGATTCTGAATAAAATGTTTACTATATGACCTATTATTTATCAAAATGGCTTAATATATCACAAAAAGCAACTCAGCCCAGATCAGCAGTTTACATTTGTACAACATACTTTTAGTTGTAGTACAAATTATTGTCAGACTAAATGGTTTTGTTTACAATAATTAATCTTTTTAATCCTACTTTGATTGATTATTTAAACAGATATAAATATAAACAATAAAATGTCTTCCTTTGTTTGTTATTACTGGAATGAATGGTCGCAGCTATTGGAGAAAAAATTTATATAACCCGCGGGTTATGTATTTTTTCTGCAACAGCAGCTTCCATTCATTCCAGTAACAACAAACAAAGAAAACATTTTATTGTTTAAATAATGAATTATGTAAAACATTATAACAATTTAAGTGAAGTTGTTTGTCCCTGATGCTTCTTCTCTATAAACATATTTTACTATAAAATGTTTACCTCAAAGTTAGCATTTTCTTATTAATTGCTTTATACACACACACATAAATATTATATAATATATGTATTAATGAATGATGTTATACTTTTTTCAGCGGACTTAAACAATGTCCGATTTGCTGCCTACAGAACTGCCATGAAGCTTAGAATGCTTCAGAAAAAACTCAGATGTAAGTTACTAGTATTTTGTATCAAAGGAAATATAGTCAAACCTTGGTATTTTGAACTCAGTTGGGATCAAGAAAAAAGAACTGTTAATTGTTTTGGTAATACAGTCAAACCTCAATCGATATCTTGAACTCACTGGGTATGGGAAAATTGGAGGTTCGAGATATTGAGGGTAAAGTACTTAAAGAAAAGTCTGTTGGACTTCAAGACACCAAAGTTCAGGTGTATTGAATGTTAACTCAGGTGTATTAAATGTAAACTCCGTACTATTTTCAAACAGTATTCAAAGCATTAATAATATAGAGAATATCTTTTGATAAACAAGTTTTCAACTTTGATTTTTTTCCTTTTAACAGTGGACTTGGTAGCTATGAGTCTTGCCACGGAGTCTTTCGATCAGCACAATCTCAGGGGACGTAATGATAATGTAATAGACGTTATAGATATGATCAGGTGTCTAAGAACTATGTACGAACGAATCGAACAGAAACATCAGAAACTTGTTAATATTTCACTCTGTGTGGATTTAGTGTTAAACTGGATACTAAATGTTTACGACATGTAAGTATATATAGAGTAGTTGCAATATATAAATTTCCTTTGCAATGAAATTGACGATTTTCATAAATTTATTTTTTATAAAAAGAATGAGTGCACTTAAGCTATGAGAGTTGGATCCCGATGTTTTGCGCAAAATAAAATTCCAAAATTCATTAAATTTATGTTTTATAGGCATTAAACAATATCTTAAAAGCGGGTTTTGGTATATTATATTACATGAAAGTATTAAATAATGCCGAGCAACACTAGCAAATTTGTTTGTTTCTTTGTATGTGCTTGTGTGCCTCAAAATACTAGAAGGTGCATAATTGTATATCAGGAAATCTAAACACCTTTCCATGAATTGGAAGTACATCAACACTTGACCCTTCTGCTGCATCGGTTGATTGCGAATGTAAATTAACTGGCTCTTTTTTGGTTATTTCAGGTTTTTCTCCAGTTTTGATTTCATCTAAATTATCGCCATCTTCATCATCGTCATCAATATATTAGACGTTTTTGTTCATCTGTCTCCGTTGTTCCAGTCGTTTTATCATTATGGACATCAGAGGAATCACTATGGCTACTTTTCATATTATCCTTTTGTGGAAAAGTTAATTTGTTTCTGAAAGTTTCGTTATTTTCTTTCGTTTGACCAGTGACTGTTTCGGGAATTTGAGAGGGAGCTTCTGGTTGTTCAATGTTCTGAAAATTTAGGCTTCCTCCATTTTTGTTTTCTGAGTGATCTTCCTTGATGATGTTTTTCTGTTGGTCTTGTGTTGCTTGTGCGGTTGAGGTATCCAGATTTGGATTTTGGATTACTCTCACTTCTTCTAAATTTCCTTCATCTTCTTCTGCTTCACTTTTCTTATCTTCTATTTCTTCTCTGTCAGTCTTCTTCTGCACAGTAGAGTTTCCCTCATTTTGATCTATTGTGCTACCTGAGGCCACGCTAGGAATGCTTTGATTTAGACAGCTGGGAGGACTATACACATCATCCAAAGGAGAACTTCCTCTGGAATTTTCTTCGATCTTTTCCTGATTTTTCTTCCCTTCTTCTGTTTCCGATGATTCTGTCATCTGCAGTGTACTCCGGCTTAGATCGGAATCCACAACCTGTTCGTTTGTCTCTGTATTCTCCTCGGATGACCCTTCTTTCCCTTTGTCACCGAAAACTAAAATATTCAATAAAAAATTATTTATTTTGAGGGATTACATAATTGCTGAAGATAAGTTCGATTTTTATAAAACTGTTACTGTTAAGCCTTGCTGAATTTCATTTGTTATGATTTTAATTTTGATTAGCATAAATTTCGCTAAATATCTGGAATGTACAAGTACCTTTTAATACATGTAGCATCAATAAGTCAATTTATGTCATATGAAAAATGACTTATTGATACTAACCTTAATCTAACGGATTAAGAAATGTGCTCATACAAATCATCGCAAATTTTCCTAAAATCGATTTTCACTATATATCGAGCACGCCTTGAATATGCAACAATACATTATTTCAAAATTGTGTGTACATTCACTTCAACTTGATTATTACTTAGTCATTTTCATAAATGAGAAGCAAGTAAATTTTTAAATAATAAACACAGCCATACCTTCTGAGGGGACTTTTGTAGATGGACTTCCGCATTCATTACAAAATTTTTCTTCAGGACTAAGTAAATTTTTGCATTTATCTCCGTTCGCTCTGCACATGTACGTTCCAGTTTCAAAAGCTTTCTCCACAATCTTCCATCCACATCCTGAACAGAATTTCGCACTACTTTGAATTGTAAGACCGCAAACCTTTCCATCCAAAACATTTGGGCAGCTGGTCTCTTTTGGGGTTTCTCGAAGAACTTTCTGTCCACATTCCGAACAAAATTTACTGTCCTCTTTAATCTCTGAATTGCATTTAGTACATTTCATATCTGTTTGATTTCATTACCTAAAAGTTAATTGAAGATTAAAATTAACCTAATATCGTTAAAGTCGAAATTGTAACTAGAAAACTGGCATTCATAGAAGGTCCAGCTAGGGCTTTTAAAGGAAACTTATAACTAATACAATTATTTGGCCAGTTCCGAATAAGAAACCGATTCGGCGGTGCTATAAATATACTAGGCATTATTTCAAAATCTAAGTGTTTTGTCCAGGTAGTTCGATGACTTATGGAATTAAATATTGTTTCATAAAAGTTCAGCCTTCCCTCCATAAAAATTTATTTCGCAAGTTACCATAGGTGTCCATTTTACCAGTTACGAATAAGCTGACGAGTTCCGGATAGCCTAGAGATTCTTGTTCAATTCAACCCTAAATCAAAAAATATACGTCCCAGACGTTATCCATTGGTATGCCTAAGAAAAGTTAAATTAATTGATTACCAATAAATTATTTGTATTTCCAAAGGTTGAAGAGAAAACTAGAAGTACTGTGGGCACTGAGCTCATTTTAATGATACCCCACACCTCCTTTATGATTTTTTATGACAAAGTCCATGTTTTGCTCTGGGAGACCCGAAATAAGTGTCAGATCAAAAAGTAAATTAAAACACTTAAGGTAATAATGCCACAATATAATAAAGTATCTGTGAAAGTATCATTAAATCTTTTTCAGTGGTATATAGCAGGAATTGCAGATAAGAGATAGATATACCTTTCAATATTACAAAGAATGGCAGTATCTATGTTTTTCTCAGGGAGCCCGAATTATGTGCCTGATCCAAAAATTAAATAGGTGCACTATGGTACTGTTAAACAAAGATTCTGGTAAAGACTCATTTAAATCTGTGAAGCCTCATTAAACTTCATTCAGTGGTAGAAGAGGGGTTGCGGATAAGAAATGGAAACCCCAGAGCAAATCAGACGGACGGACGTACAGCTAGACGGACGGACGTAGAGACGGATGAATGGACAAACATCCCATTACTATATACACCTTCTTCCTGTTTTTCAAGCAGGGGTATAATAAGTCACGTTTACAATGAAGAAAACAACGAAGAGTGAATTTATAATAGTGTTTAAAATGGGTATTCGGAACTGGTAAAATAAGAACACGAAAAAATTTCAATATCTTACAGTGTTCTAAATATTTATTTATAACAAGTTTTTAGTATATGTTAGAGTACATATCAAACTTACTTTTGATACCTGGAACCTGGTTTTATGTGAAAAATTTTATGTATCTACAGAGGTTTCTCCGCAGACTTACGCGTCGCGGTGATTCAAATTTGTTGCGTTCTAAAAGTATGTCGACTGTTTCAAGTACGATAACGAAACCAAACCGAAGGCATAAAATCAAAACTTCACATAATTCAAACACTAATAAATAAGCCTTCTTACCATAGAAATCAATTTATTTTTACACCGTTGAATTTATCAATTATCAGTCCTTAAATTACTAATTATTCGGAACTAGCCAAAATCCGGAACTGGCCAAACGATTGTAGTATACTTCGTTAATGTAAAAGTACATCCAGACGTGTACTTTAACAGGTAGCCAAATGACACGACCCTTAACTTTATAACCTTTTTTTCACTTTGTGTAAAATTTAATTTGAAAAGCTGAGTTACTGTCTCATGACAAAAATGTTTTGGATAAACATTCAAACAAACGTAGGCTATCGACAGACAGACAAAATGACATGATCCCAACATCAGACGGTGCCTTGCTCTTTTAAAGTATGTACAGAGATTGATAACGTTTTGTTGACGACTGTGGGTTATCTTGCCATAATAAAAATGTCATGGATAAACATCAGAACCTAAGTACAGACAAACAGACGGAGTGATGTGACCCTAAAAAGGATACATTAAGGTGTCTTGCTCTTACAATAAAAATATATTTGTGAAAGATTTAAAATTATTAAAAGTCAAAAGTCTCATAGATCTATATGAATTTTAACGTAAGTATGTAAACACAGACAGGCAGAGTAATATGATTCTAAATTCTTTTATAGTAAAGTATTCATGTACAAATTTGAAAATGTTTCATTGAAAATCGTTCGAGTTATCGCGTCAAAAATAAGTGTCATGGATAAACACGTGTAAAGATAGATAAACAATATGATTTGACCCAAAGTATATATGTGTCATGTGTCTTGCTTTTCTAATAAAATACGTATATATGCAAAACTTTGGAAACATATCGTTGAAAACAGTTTGAGATACCGTGCCATAACATGTGACGAATGCTCCATTTTTCAAAACATTGCTCCTGAAATAGCCTGACAAGGACATGCGTTCTGTAGAATGGTTCCAATGCTCGATCAGATGAATAATCAATATTAACTTAAACGTGTGCGCAAATGGGTGATATTGATTTTTATTGGACTTTCCAATAATTACCCAAAACGAAAGTACAAAATTTTCAGAAGTAGAGTTGGGTTACATATAGACATTGTTCGACGGAAGCATTGAAAAAGAATAATTTCACCTAAAATACATATCAAATACATGTCATTACATTGTCAGTTTGTCTATGCGTCCTTTCCATGCACTGTAAGCTGATTGCACTCTCGAAATCCAGAATAACATGCCTTTTACTCTTTTAAATTACAGTTATTATTTTGAAAACTGTTTTCAAAAGTTTGTTGATTTTTTTCCCCGTTTTAACGCACTTTGAAAAAAAAATTTGAAAGTACATAATTTTTTTCAAAGTACGTTCCCCCATACAAACGGAAAATATTACTACACGTACTTCAATGCGCTTTATCGTTGATGACCTGGTATGCTATACTAACTACTTGAGAATTCAGAGACATTTTTGTGAGCATATTCATTGATCCAGGCCAGGAACCCGGGGATCTGACTACCTTATCTGTTCTCAGTTTATTGTCTTGAGGCCAGAGGATATAAAATTGAAAATTTTGGACATTTATATGCATTTTTTACGACGTTCAGAAACATATGCAATGAAAATAAGATTAATAGCGTATTTTTATACCTCTACCATTAAAATGAAACAAGCTGTGGAAAATTCTTCATTAAGAGTTGTTCGATTGCTCAGCTAGGAAGATCATAGATTATTATATACATGTATATTTCCTCAGATTTGTTCTGTAGATTTATAAGAAAAAAAAAATCTCGGACCATTTCAAAATTGTAAAATATAAATATTATTTGAACTTGCACTTTGGCACCATTCCAGAAAGATTAGAGTTGAACTATACTCTGATCAATTTGTGTCATATTTTAGACAGTCTTGTGACTGATTATAAAAAAAATTAATTTCCATGCATGGAACTCGATCCGCGTCCTCATAATGTAACATACAAATTTATGCATATTCATCATGTTTAGTATTCAGTCTGATCGATTTCTGAAATTCGTTTACTTTCGTTTTGGTAATTCGTGGAAACTTCTGAATTACGGTCTACAAAATCTAATTAAAATGTGACATTTAACTTTCCTCTTATACAATCATATATTGTACGTCTAGAATAGAAAATATATAATAAAAAAATATTACTGAATAAAAATGTTTGTGGTGAGCAAAGATTTTTTTTTCAATCATAAATTTGTTGTTTCTTTTCAAAAGAATTTATGAGATTATACTCGAAATGTTTAGTCCTTTGTTGATTTAACTTTGATTAATTAAAAATATGCATAACCTTTTACTTAACTTGTACTATTACAACAAAGTAAATTATTGTACATATCTAATCCGTGGACCTTGATACTGGCTGACCAACAATGCATTTTGTAAAAATAAGCTACCAACGGTGCTTTTTTTTCTAACAAACTTACACAAATTTTATAGTTCATTCATAGTAAACAGTTGACTTATCACTATAGAAGAGAAGAAAGATACTTACATGTCTGACGGTCAATTAGAGTCTCCAAATTCTGACATTTATCAAGTTTCGTTTTAGCAATGGACTTGTCTAAGTCTTGTACGTGTGATCACTTCCGTTTTGCGTGCACTGGGCCGTGCAAGATATTATGTTCTGTGCATAAATATTATATATATACAGGTGTCATTCGGGTAAATTCTTTAAAACTTATTTGACAAATCGATAATCAAATTCATATTTTTTCTTAAGGCCCTGATTAATGAAATTGTTTTTAAAACAAATGTTATTCGTAATAACGAATTTTAAAATTTGTTTACACGAATTTTATTCCTTATATTAAAACAAATTTAAGATTTTTTTTATAACGAATTCAATTCGTTATTTTATTACTGTTGAATTTACGCTATCACGTGACGTCGTGATCCGATTTTCCGGATCACCAACATGTTGTTTTCTGAATCCATATCACCACTCTCTGAAACTGATGACGTAGTACGCAGAAATATGACGTTATTTTTCTTGCGCGTTAAAAAGTCCCTTGTTATTATGCTTTGTTTAATGGATTAATATTATCCATTTTATCTCGAAAGGTTTATTTTAATATATTTAGCCAGTTATAAGGGGGGTATATAATAAATTTAATTGGTTGAAATGCTGTTCAAGGCAAGGGAGATAACTTTTTGATGATCTAATTTTCGTACGACTTAACAATTTTGCAAGATTTTCAATCTTAAAAAAATGACTAAACGAACAACAAAATCAGCAGTAATTAATTCTTAATAACCTGATATTTTTATAGCAATAAATAAAAAGATCTCTTTAATTTCATTTTAAATAAAATTTGATTTTTATTGCTTGCAGGCTTTACAATTTGTTATTATTCTTTTCCCCTTTCTTGTTTGAAGAAGGGAATGAAATCAGCCGAGGTTTGCCGAAAGCTCTCGGCCAGTCAAAGTTTACGGAGATGACCGAGCGACAACCGTGGTGGGGCTAATGCCAGTAAAATGCTAATGTAGAAATTCAAAATCAAGAAATTCAAAAGAAGTATTCAGCCTGAAAGGTGTAGATCAGTTTACTGTTTTAGATTGTTGCTAAAGACGGTAAGCTTTTTTGAAAAGCTCTACTTGTTGTTTGTTTGATACTCGAATTGGAGTCATTTATCATATTTCTGGCTCGCAAGCATGTTTCCTACACCGTCAAGTTAATTCCGGTTCTTTCAAACGCGCAACTGACGTTTTGAGAATTCTACGGTGAACCGTACGCGCATAATTTCCACGCATGTGGCATTACCGTTGTGTTACCCGTTGTCAAGTGTGTTGCTAAGGCTCAGGGTAATCGAACAGATTGTTAACTGCGTCTAAACCAATCAGATTTTAGTATTTAACATGATCAATTTGATATTTTGATTATTTTATTTCAAATATATGATTCTCACATGACAAATAGAAAGAATGTAATTGTTCAACTTATCTAATCAATGTATTGTACATGTGTATGACATGTATATTATGTTTTTGTTATTTGTAATAAATTGATTAAAAAAAAAAAACAAAAAACAAAAAAAAACAAAAAAAAACTTGTATACGTCTTCATTGAAAATGCTTCATTCTTTGTGTGATTGAATTCTCGTTTGTAATTGAGATAATCATTTAAGAAACTGTATCAATTTAAAAGAAAGTAAAATGAATTTACAAGAATAAAGCAACATAGAAGTAAGGGCAAAATTAAGAAGGATAAAAGTCAAAGTGAAATGCAATGAAGACGAATATGAAAACAATAAAGTGACATATAATAATATAGGGTTATTGAACTTATATTGGTGAATATTGGCACGAGTTGGCTGTTCAAATGCACGAGCTTGCGAGTGCATTTGAACAGCCAACGAGTGCCAATATTCACCAATATAAGTTCAATAACTCCTTTATTATATAGCTAAAACATTTCCACATAATTTATAATAATTATTCCAACTCAAAAAACCCTCGAATTAATGAATTTTTAGTATCGGTATTCAAATTAACGTTTGTCCTGTTAGCGTTCAATATCGCATCATTCCGATGACCCTACCGAGCGATATGATTTGCTTATTCAGGTTTTAATAGGTCAAATACGTACTATATTTTAATAAATAATTTCATTTTTGCGTGAAAAATAAACACACCTTACCTAGATGCCAATTCCTTTCCTTAATTTATCTCTGAGCATTTGACCAGACGACTTTTTTTGTTTACAAGGGGGCGTTCGATATTGAACGCTCGTATTCGGAATGTTTCGGGCATACTCATATTCGTAATACAAAGTTAGCGTTCAATAAAACGTCAAGATATTGAACGTTAAAATTCTCTAGATTTTTGGTAGTATTTTATTAGAGGCTATTTATTAGCAATATAATAATACAAATCATTGAAGTCGTTATTTAAGAAATGAATGTAATATTTTTTCCTTTAATCGATGTATCAAAGAAAAATTTGGAAGGAAAACTTCATCAATGCGCGTAGCGCATTGATGAAAAAGTTTTCTGTCCAAATTTTTCTTTGATACATCGATCAAAGGGAAAAAATATTACAATCATTTCTTATCATTTAATTATGATTTTAATCAATAAAATGAAACTTTCTTTCACTTTTCTATTAAATTTACGCATCAAAAACAGTGCGCACGAATTCATCACAACAACGTTAACTTTGCTGAAATTCAAAAGGGCTCAAACGAAGAAATGTTCTCAAATATTGTCGTGTCATTACTAACATTCTCTGAAATAATTTATAGTTCTTTAACACAAAAAACATACCTGTTGTGTTATCCCAATGGGTATATTTTCCCCGGTAAGTTATCTAAGTTCGTAAATGTCAACGGAAGATACTCAAATATCCTAACACTTCTAACATTAGGTCACAGAAATTTTGGATTTCATTTGCACATCTTTTCATCTGAATTCCAAACCGAACATTATAAATAAGTATCACAACCTGTCAATGCTGTAAAGCCTGAAAGAGTCTGCTTCCGACTGTTTAAGATAAAAAAGAATTCCGTCCTCATTCAGGCAGTGTCGTTTTTCTCGATCATTTGTTTCCCAAGATTGAACAGATTTGACCCCAACGGTTTTCCCCGCTTTTAGCATAAAAAAAATTCTTAAGAATTCTGTTGTTCATACCAGATATCTCAAAGCGGAACATTTAACAAAAGTATGTCGATTTCTTTCCCAAAACTGTATTGTTGTTATGCAGACGATTTGATTTGTTACAGCAAAGGGGGATAATTCAAAACGAAACGAAAGTAGAAAATAAGTTAGGAACGTAACGGACAGGTTTCGAAATTCAGGAAAATATTTATTAAAGTAATAGTATTTAATTATTCCTTCAAAAAGTAACTTGGAAGCGGGAAATTAATATACATGTAAAGACAGCCAAAGTAGTTCCGGCTCGATCCTTAGTGCAAGCGAACTCTAGATTTTATTGATGCAGTTATCAAAAGAATTTTTATAGTTCTGAGCCACATTTAGGGCTCCATGTTGTAAGTAATGCCTAGTAGTTTTTAGCCAAGTTGTCATTAATGCCCAATTGTTCTGATCCATATATTGAGTAATGCCTTAAGCCTAATAGTTCTTAGCCATGTTGTAAATAATGCCTAATATTCCTTGGATTTAAAAGACTCACCAAATTCTACTCCTACAATCAAACAGAACATTACTACTGATTACATTACATACCTGAATATCTATATAAAAAAAATTGAATATAATCCCACAAACAGAAATTTCATGAAAATACGCAATGGGTCTGAAACATTCTTCTTATGTTACATATTGAAAAGTTAAGTTGCTGCATTATCTGCACCGAGAGCATCTCAAAAACAATCTATTGGGTTATCATACCCCCCGCTTGAAAAGTGGGAGGGTATGATACTGTAATCGGTATGTCCGTCCGTCCGTTTGTCTGTTACACTTTGGGGTACCCATCTCTTATCCTCAACTCCTCTTATACCACTGAGTGAAATTTTATGAAACTCCTAATTTACTTTATGATCCGACACATATTTTGGGTTTTCCTTCCCACAGCAATGCATGGACTTTGTCATTATAACCATATGGGACGCAGGGGGTATCATTTAGTGAGCTCATTGCTCACAGTACCTCTAGTTTTGACCGTACATGTAGTTTTCAGGCAACTGCAAGTCCTTATTTTGAGAGATGTTAATGTTAAATTTTATGATTTGAATGTAGATCTGCAGCTATTTTGGGAGATTATTTTATTGCAACCTAATTTGTAAGATTTACTGGTTGTTATATTTATTTTAAAAAATCATTTTGTTTTCCGCTTGATTTCTGGTATTTCGATTTTTTCCAGTTAGCCCCCCCCCCCTCTTTTTCTTTAAATTTTTTTTAAAGTTATTTTTAATTTTCTCCCTCTAAACTTGAAAGTTAACACTTTAAACAAATATTTATAGCGAGCGCAATAGACTAACGTCGTCTGCTTTGTAAAATGTTTGAATGAATCTGAATCCAATTTCATCCGTCATAATTAATGAACATCAACAGTAATAAAAGTCTTAAAATGCTTTAGAACAATGCACGAATGGAAAATTATACGATTTTTTAAAGTAAAAAAAAACAACATTTCATGTATTTTTTGCAAGCAAAATTGTTCTGCGTCTTTACCTTTGAAAGGTTCAAGAGAAAGGAATGTGAACATCAAACCCGACCTTTTATATACTACACTTGATGTGTAAACCAAACCCGACCCTTAAAAACCAACGTTCAAATAACAAATTTTTGGGACCTATAAACTAGTATATAGGTCTCTTCAAATATACTTTTCTCGTAAAATAAAGGCATGCTATTATTTACATTACTGGACAAACATGTCTTTGCATATGATATGTTTTCCCCATACATATAAATTGGTGGGGGTTGGTTGTGTTGGATACTACAGTATAGCATGTTCACTCTTGAACTGGAATTCTTTAAATTAAAAAAATACTTTTCATCTGCTATACTGAAAACAAATTAAGCAAGTACTGAAGTAGAAAACGAGATCGATTCCGAATCTATTATGAACCTTCGTGAAAAGAAAGAAGGAGAGAGAAAGAGAGAGATGTGTTAGAACTAAATGTAGGTGTTTCTCGATCACCCCCATCCCCAAATGAAAGTAGAAATTTCAATAAATTTCAAAGGAATTACCATTTTTATATTTCAAACATGACTTAAAAATATAAGGATGCCTACGAATATCTATGAGTTGGATACGAATTTATAATTCGAATATTCAGGGGTGGGGTGGGGTG
>PRKT01000600.1:274350-302210 GCA_003671525.1 Saccostrea glomerata | reverse complement strand
AAAAAACAGTCAGGGAAATATACTCGTGAGTCGATGAAATGCGTTATCAAAAATTGAACGTACTAATATTTTTTCCGTGTTTGTTCCGATTTTTCCGCCAAGTCTCCTCTTACTATTCTCCTATAAATTCTTCTTGTTTTCCAAAACTTCAAGATCGTTCACCAGTGATAGAAATAGACTAAGAATATACACCTGAAACAGTAATTCAAATACACCCTCATACACAAAAGAAATCAAAATGGGGGGTGGGGGGGGTTGCAATACGGTCGAATATTCCAACTTATTTTTATACACCCGCTTGAAATGCAGGGGGAATATCAATATAGGGCCAGGAGTGTTCATCCATCCGTCCGTCTAGCTGAATTATACGTATATTTTCCCAACATACCTTAAGTATTGAATGTTGATTGATTGATTTTATATTGTTTAACGTTCTTCTCGGAAATTTTTTACTCATATGGAAAAGCCACCACTTGCCGCTGAGAGCTGTACTCGGCACTCAGGGTCATTGAGCAGTGAGGGATTTTGTGCGTGCCAGCACCTATACTGCGACACGGGATCTCGGTTTATACAGTCTCATCCATAGGACCAGCCTCCACGTCCCCCAGCGGGATTCGAACTCGCAACTAAGGATCAACTACTTACTTCGCGACCTTAGAGCAGACGCTCTAACCACTGCGCCTGAATTTTGAAAATAGTCATTAAAATCGGTCCAGGAGCAATACTGAAAATTATAACGTTAGAATTTTAATAATAAGCAGAACTTTTTTTTTTGATTCTGAAACAAAATGTTTATTTTACATTACATTTTTGGTATCATTTAAGTTCCTGGGGGAGGGGTGGGGGTTTCAATTGTCTTCATGGACACAATATTGGTGAGGGGTGGGATTCAAACTCTTCCGATTTTATTTGGATGGTAGTGTTGAGGGTCATAATTTTTGGACAAGAAAATCTTTTCAAATTAGCTCTGATACTCCAATTAGGTGCATGAACGCTAATTTTGGATGCATTGGGAGACATAAAAGCTATACAAACAAAATAATCTCTAAGTAAGGTCAATTTGGTAGTATCCCTTGTTACAACACACTTTGAATCTTTTAAAATGTGTTAAAGGGACCAAGGCGAAGCCCTTTATATATAGACTGCTGCCTATAGACTCGTAGATTAAGACCTCTCCAAGAAAAAAAACATACTAAGAGAATTGCAGTTCATAAAGTCTTTTAAGATCCAGACACACAAAGAATATACTGTGTACCTTCTATCAGAAAACTGTACTGTGTACAAGTATCATCAGAAGAAAGATAATAATTAACAAAAAGAATGAATTAATTAATGCATAAATCTTTATTGTGTTTGATGTGTAACACATCAACTGATGTACATCAGAGAATGTATACATGTAGCATTTGTAGTACAATCGTAACAATTCTTATAGAATAATAAATGACTATCAATAGTTTTGACACCTGGACAAATAATAAACTCAAGTTGTAATTCATTTTATACTCAAGGATTCTGAATAAAATGTTTACTATATGACCTATTATTTATCAAAATGGCTTAATATATCACAAAAAGCAACTCAGCCCAGATCAGCAGTTTACATTTGTACAACATACTTTTAGTTGTAGTACAAATTATTGTCAGACTAAATGGTTTTGTTTCAATCAGTTTAATTATTACATTTGTTATTCTAATATGTCATATTGATTATCTTAGGAATACAACAGTTCTAATATTGAAATAAAAAAAAATGAACTTAAAATTTAAATGCAATTATAGATTTATATAAAACTATATACGTTTTTTTCTGGATTACAGCAGGAAAAATATCTGGTCACCAAGTCTTTATAACTTACACATTATCTTGTAATATTTATGAAAATTATGACATGAATATTATTACATGTACTAATTATACAATTACTTCTAGAACTTGTAGAGTGCCCAATGCATTGTATTCAAAACATCTTGAAAATTGTTACAAAAAATTAGCACCATAACAAATACATATATAGAATTATGTGAAAAAGTATTCACTCTGCTCTTTTCGACAGAAAGAATAATTTTTTACATCTGAAACTCTTAGTAAAAGAATCAAACAAACAGTACTTCTTGCAGCTATACAGAATACAAGTCAGAATTTTGTGTATTTCAGCTTTGAATAAAGTAATAGCAATATTCAACACAGGTATCGATATCATTAAAATCACAACCAAATGCAAGTGTAACACCGAATCTTGAGTGCAATCAATGTATGTTAAACAAATAAAAAACAATTCTCCATAAAAGCCAGGAAAATATCAATGCCCTTATTTTGACAACCTTATTAACAATTACAGAGAAAATAGGATTCCTTCCTTACAACCATAAAAATTTGATTCAAATTTCTTAAAAATAAAAAAAAAACATTATACAACCATGCAGAAATTGTTACATGAATAACTGATATTTAATAAAGAGTAAACCAAAATGAAAGAAAAATCAACCATAATCAACTCTTGTGAATTTATCTCTTTCCTGAAAGACGAGTATTGATGTTGAACATAAATGACTTCTACGTACACACAAATATAAAAAGATCTGCACAGATTTTGAGGAATAGCTGTCCAGGAATTAATAACGCGGTTACAGAGAATTATGTGTACAACTTATCTAATCCTCCTCAATATCCCCGTCATCTGTCATTACCGTCACCAGTGAACCCACCGCTTTCCCGATCTGTCCCGCGGAATGAAATAAATTTCCCACACTGCTGTTCCCTGTTGAATAAGAAAATCAAATGCATCATTCAGCATATGTACACTGTAAAATTCAAGAAAATTTTATTCTTAACAGGATTTCAATTACATTCAAAACGAAAAAGACCTTTTTAATTAAAAAACTTTTCAATTTGCACATTTAACTGAGAAGTACAAGCATGTATGTCTGGAATAAGTTTAAAAATCTGCCTGCTTTGTAGAGTGAATTTTGAAATATGAACAGGAAACTTATCATCAATGTTACCTTTGTCTTCGGAATATGAAGTGCTGGTGTTGGGAACAATATCACTCAAGTCTCCATTCTCCTCAGACTTTCTCTCTGTAATAACAAATTCTTCAAATAAATTCACATAATAGCAACAGACACTGATAAGCAGTAAAACACATGTCCTTATAATAAAACAAATGTTTAAAAATCATTCTTGTTTATCATAACTTTTTCACTTTGTCTAAGTGGGAAAAAATGACTTTACTCAAAATGGGAAAAAAAAACTTTGACTTTGTGAAAGGTGGAAAAAAATCTGACAATTAAAATTGATATCACATAGGTAGATTTACAAATTTAAGGTACATTGATACTCTGATAAGAGAGATAACTCTTAATGACACAAATGACTATTATTCCTTTTTAAATTGTCAAGTTTAGGTGCCTTTTTTATCAAATTTTGCCCCGCAAGCCATGCTATAATTTTTTGTATTTTATTCAGAATAAACATTTGCTTTGGAAAATCATAAAAGTTAAAGAAAAATTTCATATAATTGAGCAGAGGGTTTATGGCCCTTAAATGACTCTCTTTGTATCAGCTGACTGACCTGAATGTCCATTAACAATAGGTGTGGACTCCATGGCGGGGCTGAAGTTTGATTTGGACTGCCCCTGAGGGCCAGAACTGGTGGATGAGGGGGTGGTGGGAACTGAGGCGGTCACCGGTAAACTCGTATCCTGGGGCTGAAATTAAAGACATGATGTTAATAAATAAAGAAAGATATGAATAACTTTATAAAAACTAAGGCTTATTGAGGTTGAGGTAGTACAGGATAGAATAAAGTTGGGAGATGTCCTTATCTAGTCTAGTCAAATCTCAGTCACTGAAGCTAAAAGTGGGGGTGAGGGATGGAACATCCTTACTTGCTCCGACTCTAAGAATCTGAAATGAGGGTAGGATGGGGCAATGGTTTTCCTTTGTTCAGTAAGAGTTTGAGGCCTCTAAATGCTGGAAAAATATCAACTGATTATCTACAACACAGGCATTTATGAGATCGTGCAGGGGTTTCTTTCATCTGGTCCAGCAAGTCTCTGAGCTGAAGTTGAAGTTGGGGAATAAATAGGGAGCATTCTAACATGGTCAGTGTATGAGGACCAATCAGGTCAGGGATGTCCATATCTGACAAGTCTCTTAGTCCTTGCAACTGATGGGGGGGGGACTTCCTTACTTAGTCACTGTCTCAGGACTGGATATTGTCAGGTATGCCTTTATCAATTACCTGGTCCAGTAGGTGTCTCAGCCTCTAGAGTTAAGAATCAGTTCCAAGGACTAATTGGGTCAGAGGGGGAAAGAGGGGGGGAAGAGGGCTGGGGGGGATCCTTAATTGGTCAGCGTCTGAGGACTTGATGGGGTCAGGTATTCCCTTACCTGGTCCAGTAAGTGCCTCAGCCTCTGGAGCTGGGGATGGTATTATTATTAATTACCTGGTCCAGTGGGTGCCTGAGCCTCTGAAGCTGTGGTGGGAATTATCATTTACCTGGTCCAGTAGGTGCCTGAGCCTCTGTAGCTGTGTTGGGGATTATTATTAATTACCTGGTTCAGTAGGTGTTTGAGCCTCTGTAGCTGTGGTGGGGATTATTATTAATTACCTGGTCCAGTAGGTGTCTGAGCCTCTGTAGCTGTGGTGGGGATTATTATTAATAACCTGGTCCAGTAGGTGCCTGAGCCTCTGTAGCTGTGTTGTGGATCATTATCATTTACCTGGTCCAGTAGGTGCCTGAGCCTCTGTAGCTGTGTTGGGGATTATTATTAATTACCTGGTCCAGTAGGTGCCTGAGCCTCTGTAGCTGTGCCTCCAGCTGCTTGTTGTGGTCCTCCAGTATCCTCATCCTCGACTCCAGACGACCTTTGTGTTGCCGTAGTAACTTGGCCTCCGCAATCATTTCCTCGTCGTGGTCCTCTGGTTCCTCCATGGAGTCGGAGAAGCCGTTCCCATTGACAACCCTCATGTCATTTGCCTGTCGTAACCGGTCATACTCCTCTTGGAGTGTCCTGCAATGATACAAAAATTACTCATACCTTTTTTTGTTAAGAGCCATCAATGCAAATTGACATAGCCAGAAATGTAGAATTATTGAAGCAAAAGTACTGAAAATCTCCAAACTTGGAAAAATCCTGACTTTATGATGTTAATTACTTTGAAAAATTTTCTTCAGCAATAAAACAGAGAAGCCTTAATTCAGTCATTTATTTATTTGCAGTCTTACTTGTTTTCGTCCTCCAGGTCTCTGATCATGGCCTGTAGTTCTGTCTTCTGCTCCGAGTCCACCGCCATCATTATCTGCATCGGACTCTTCAACTTTAAATAGACATCAAATTTTTATCTTATATCATTTTTTTCACACATTGATTATTTCTGACATTTTATCCATTAATACAAAGTGAAAATTTCCCATTGTTTTCTCATCTTTGTAATTTTCACCCTGATTTCTTATCTTCATCTAAACTGTCATATAATAGTTTAGTGGGACAACTACAATTTAACTTAATACATGTATACTGATTGAAATCTCACACTGAATAGAGAACTCACTGCTTGGTTTGAGGTATCTCCATTAAGGCTCTGGCAGTATTGGGCTATCAAATGATGCTCATCATCTCTGAAATAGTCAAGCAATTTTATAAATTTAAAAACTTCTTCATTATCCTTGTAAGGGAGAGGTTACAAAAGAAACAATTCAACAACATATATTAATGACTGTGCATGTAGTCACTTTTGGACATGTATTTGTCAGGTGTTGAACATTCAATGAAATATTGTTACAACTACTAGAAAAGTTTTTTTAATTGTCAACAAATATATTTACTAATATTATTTTTATCATTTATTCCAAGCTCTCTGATTGGCTCAAACTTGATCACATGATTAAGTATATAACAGCATAAAGACTTGAGTTACTATCTATAGAATCTGAAATGCATATCGACTTGATGTTTCTTAAAGTGGAGATAATTTTCTGTAAAACAAAAAAGTACTGATTTCAGCTAATACAGTGTATGACTTAATGTTTCTGAAAAAGATATACTTCATCTTGTATTAATATTTTTTAATGTTCTGTAATTGATGAGACATAACAATGCCTTGAATTAGGATCTACTTTATATTTGAACATATTGTCAAAAACAAAAACATAATAAAATAAATGTAGTATTTTGAATAAGTAAATCATCTAAATTACTCCATCAATTAAGGAAACACAATTACATAAAACTGCGACTTTTACTTATAGTATTTTGATCTCTAGTCTGTAAGTGTTAAAGAGAGGAAACTTGTGCCTTGTTCCCATTATTTTCTTATTGTGTTTTGTCTACCCATGTAAAAAATAATATAACAAATTTAGCCCTTTAATTCGGTCAATCCATAGATATATCGACTTCACAGAAAAGCATATCGACCTCGCACTTCGTGCTCGGTCGATATGCTTTTCTGTGAAGTCGATATATCTATGGATCGACCTCATCAAAGGGCTATATTTATATAGTAAGAACAATATGGTTCACTCTCGACTAATACTGTAGATTGGCAAATATTCACGATGGTTTTAATTTCGCTATGTTTGCGATTTATTAATTTTCCTTGAAATTAACCCCACAGTGAATGTTATTATTTGTTTTTAATAATGTCAAATTGCTTATAGGAAATTTTGAATTAATTCTTGCAGCGTGAAATTAAAACCATCGCAAATGGTACTTATTGAGATATCGTGAAATTTTAACACCGTGGAGTTAAAACAATTTACAGTAAATATGAAATTGAAAAGCAAATCACAAATCTGAGAATCTTTCCAAGTGTTACTAGACACCCTCTATACGCTAGATTCAAACAGTAAGTACAGAATTGATTAGAAGAAAACTTACGAATCTGGAGTAGATGAATTTTGCCTCTGCTCCACTTCAGCCAATCTGAAAGAAGCCATGGAAAATATGATATTAACCTGTCATGTTACCCTGTCTCCTGACAACTAAGTCAACATAAAACTGAGCAGGAGTTTGTTATAAGCAAGAGAAGGATGAACAGTTGATGACAAATTCTCTTCTTCCCTATCAATATACATATTTGGCAAAGTATCATAACCGCCTGCAATTCTGATCCATTTTATGATTTGTGAACATGCATGCACATAAAACTGATGAGGTGCAATTAATTTACACCAACTCGTGACATTTTAACAAGACCCTACATTTCCTCTGTGACCAATATCACCTAAAATAAAATATTTTTGCACAAACTTAATCAAATCCAAAGAGAACATGCAAGCACATTTCAATTAACAAAACACTAAAATGTAAAACTGGGAAATAACACACAACCTCACAGTTTGATTTGAAAGAAAAAAGATGAAAACTTGCTATTCCACAGGGGTTTCAGTTCCAATATTTGCTGGACCAAAATCTCAAGCGCATCAATCAACTGTTACGTAATGTACAGACCGCAAAATACATAGAGCCTTTATTTCAAGTTTATTACGTAACTTACAGCAGAAAAACGCAGAGGCTCTATTTCATATGTTCCTTATACCTCTGCAATCTTGGGAGTGAAACAAAAATCAATTACAGCAGACACAAATATATGTCTCCCAAAGTGTTCTTAAAAGCAAGAATCAGAAATAGACCTGTTTTTTTTCCACTGCCAGACAAGGCTACGTATGATTAACTTAATTGTCAGATATAGCAGAAAAGCTAGGAGACAATATATACAAGCCATCACAAGATTCACATGGGAGAATTCGCAGCACTATCCCCTCTGAGGAAAATATGGAGCTTTACAGTGATGCATCATGTATAAAACTGATTACTAGATTTAACAGATGGAATTGTCAGAGAACAGAAAGGCCAAAAATAATATAAAATCAAAGATCATATTGGAAAATGAACTAGTGGTTTAAATATAATTATCACATGAGCTTAATTCTACATATTTATTTTTCACCCACTAAATAAGGCTATAATTTTCATTTCAAGAAATTGAAAAAAACTTGAAATCAGCACGATTGGATCCATTTTCATTTTACCTGGTAGGTTCACAGCTGCAGAAACATTAATTCAGTAATACTCCATTTTCTTTGCAAGTTCATTTTAGAAACTTGAATAAGTTTGACTCAATTTTCATTTCAAGTTCATTGAAAAAACTTTGAACTCAGTTATATTATAAACTCAGCATAACTCAAATTCAGCTCAGGTTCACAGAAAAAACTTGAACTTGGTATATGACTCAATTTTGTCTTAAGGTACACTGAAGAACAAACTGAGTATAACTCACCTATTGGCGTAGAGCTCGAGACGGGAATGCATATCATGGGACGAGATACTGTGCTGCGGTGATGGTGAGGGGCTGAAAAAAATAAATATATATTTAGTTGGGAAAGCCACCTTTAAAAACTGTACATTTAACCAATAATCTAAGAGACAGTACAATGGTCCAAACAAAAAAAGTTGAAAACAAATTTTGAACCCATATATTTTTAAATTATGAACAACAAAGCACAATCTATATGCCAAAAAAAATCCTGGCTCAGGAGCCATAAAACTCAGATGAGCTTACTCCTGATCTCAGTCCTACTCATCTGAAATGAAGGAATGAATAATGGAGACTGAGATCAAAATTGAGCTCATTTGAGTTTTAAGGCCCTGATGCCAGATCTTCTATTACCTGAATTAAAGTAACAAATCTAAAATTTTCAAATGTTCCTCTTTTTTGCACAAGATAAAAATCTCAAAACAGTGCAACACAAGTATGCACTAAACATTAATCCACAAAAAATGAAGCACAAATACCAAAGTTTTTTCTGTATAGGCTGCAAGTCCTTATAATTAAGTCCCCCACTTTTAAATTAGCCTTCCTTGGTGTTCTATTGCAAAACCTAGAATTCAATTACGAACCTCCCCAATCTTCAGTTCGGATTTGTCAAGATCGATAGGTTTAAAAAGAAGGAAATTTACCTGGCAGAATGGACGGAAACTCATTAAGGTGTTCAATTTGCTAGTTGCTTTCATAATGAATCGAGCTAATTGACATTTAATGTACTTTAGAAAGGTGTGATAAAAGAAGAATTTTAAGGTTGCAAAAAAGTTTTGATATGTATATGAACATTCAACCCCAACTCCAAAACCCTTAAAAACAAAATTAAAATCTAAATGTTTCTCCCTCATCCCTTTGTTTTTTTAATACAGTAATATTGAATTATCTTGAATTCAAATATCCAATTTTTATTTAAATTTTTCTGATTTTTAAAGCTTTACAGAATGAATAAATACATGTATATTGTCAAGAAAAAAAGACCACTACTCTATTGCAACACCATTATCACTTCACCCAAAATTCAGAATAAAAAAAACAAAGGACTCTGAATTTAAAATATTCTTTTTACCTGCAGAAATCCTCACCAATGCCCATTTTGTCAAAGATAAAATGAAAATTCCCTTGTCTGAACTTCATGACTCATGCACAAAGGTGATGTAAGCTCACAAGCAATCTACATATTACGGTGAAAGCATAATATTGATCTCGTTAATCTTGTACACATCTCGTTTCTTTCTAGCCTGTCGAGTTTCCAGTCATTTTCACAACTTTCCTTTTTACAATAAAGCTTTTCCAAGTCAATTTTCAACAACAACACATTGCCAGATAAAATCAAGCAAGTGGAACCAAAATTTTTATAAACGGAAATATTCCCTTAGAAACTCCATTGATTTCTTGTCCAAATCAACAATACTTCTGAATTCCGATGGTGATTTGTAAGAATTTTATCTGTATAAAGCTATTGCTTCTAAGTTATCAACAGTTTATGAGCTAGCTTGGAAACCCAATAACTCATGCACTTATTTCCAAATATCCCCAACTGCACAAATCAATATTTTGTGCAATGGAGAAATAATATTCAACAATACTTGATAAATGATTCATTTGTTTTTACACTGTAGACTTCAAGCAGTGGCAAATCGTTCTACGGTGGTGTAAATTCAAATCTGACCTTTAACCTTGAAGCATGTCCTTGACTTTATTTGAAGCCTTGACCTTTGCTCTCTATGTACATGTTTCAAGAATACTTGTCACATATACACCACATTTTTCTGCTAAGATTTTTAAAAAGATAGATGAAATACTCTGAGCTAAATAAATTAAGACTTTGGGGCATGACTAAAAAAATCATGTTCTTTCATTCAAGTTTATTTTCTCATCACTCAACTTAAATGACAATTACAGCAGTTTAATGCATCATTTTCTTCACCACTGCAAGCACCAGATATTGATTGTTTGAATTATACCACCAGAAAAATCCATATTCCACATGCAAAGTGGAAGATGGAAGGCTTTAATCAGGAAACTTTGGAGTTTTAATTAGCCTCCCAGGGTCTTTGATGACGAGGTGTTGGAAAGCATTAATCACATGCAGTATGGGTTATAACAAAATGTCAGTGTATTGGTTTAATTAAATTTTCTAGCTCGATTTCTTTACAAGGCCTTGATTTTCTGAAGGCACTCAGCAGGACATTTTAAAGGTGATCTAAGCAATCTGTACATGAATAATGGCTATATCACATCTTAAATATTTCATTTTCAAGTTCCAAAAGCATTTATATAAAAGTTTACATTTTGTTCAATATGGAAATTGCCAAATTTTCTCAACGCATTCCCCTCCCCTCCATACCCCTCAATCCATCTTTTTTGTGTGGTGCATTAGCAAATTTTGAAAGAGAGAGAGCTTAGAATTTTTTTACCTTTAAAAATCACTATATATAACAGTACTTTAAAAATGCCTGACATAGTTACTCTTGCTGTAAATATACTCCTGTACAAGTTATCTCCCTCTAAAGCAACTCTCCCACTCCCAACTCCATATTACTTGAGGCTACTGATTTTATCCTCACCTGTCTAACACATCCCCCTCTAAAACAGTCTGGACTGGCAGGAATCCTAATCTTGGGTGTTTCTTGAAATATCGTTTGGACTTGAATTTATTTTTCAGCACTTTGGTGAAATCACGCACATCTTCTCCTGAGGTTGTCTGAAGGAGAAATATTTAATATTTGCTTACTACTGTAATGATATTTTCTCCATTACTTCAAAAATTATTGAATTATGAATGCATAGTTATGAAATATTACAGAACACTTACAGCGGTGCAGTATTCTTGCATTGGATGGGCAAGTTTGTGGTTCTTGGCCTTCCTCCCCGAGAAAAAACAGTTTTGGCAAATATCAAAATTAAAGCACCTTAGACATCGATATCTGAAAAAACAGAGAAACATATCTTTGTAAAATTGAGTCAGAGTTATTCCCCTTATAATGCCAAAAACTCACTCATGAACGATTTTTAAAAAAAAAAAAACTTCACACTTGCAAAATTATCTGCTTAACAATATGATACACATGCAAAATAAATCTTATTCTGAACTGAAAATTACCGTTCAAATTTTTATTCATTTATAAAGTTCACTTAAATATACAACGAAGTATATCAAAACAGCAATAATATGCCACGTCTTACCTAAATCCTACTATTGGGTATTCTTTACAGATATTGCACTTGGCTTGGTGTTTGGCGGTTTCCGCGGCAGCCAGGCGGTGAAGCACAGGTAGCCACACCAGGGACTGTGGTTCTAGCTTCAACCACTCCAGGAAATGGTTCACCTGAATCTCTGGTCTACCATGAGCCTGAAATACAAAGTAATTACATGTAGCTACATAACTTTAGATGAATGTACCCTAAACTATTTCAATCAAATATTTCAATGTTTGGTGTACTAAATTAGTTACATATTAAAATTTGCTTGTAACTAAAAGTACTTGTAACAAAAAAGGGCTCGAGATCATGCAATTGTAACAGGCTAGCTAGGTTGCGGTTCATGAACAAATCTCTGTGGACCTGACAATGTTAAATTTTGAATTTTTTTAAAATTCAAAGTGGCATTTGAATCAATTGAAGCAGTCAAGTGAAAACAAGCAATCTTCATAGATGCATAGACTAGAATTAAATTTTTTCCCTGTATTAACGATAAGACTCCAGCCATCAACCATTGAGCCCGCCCCCTCCCTCTTTGCACTTCAATTTTTCCTACCATTTCAAAACAGCTCCTGACACTGGGTTCTATGTTGCTACCCCCGAAGGAGGCCACCTCCCCTAACTGTCGGGGGACCTGCATACAATCATGTAGGAGTAGGCCCAGTCGACGCTTGTCTGAGAAACCATTTACGTCCGCAATCAGACGGAATAAAACTGAAAATGCAATTTTATCATATCTTACCATTCCATTTTAACAAAATATCTCAGAGAGGTTAAAAAATATTCAAGGAATGTTCAATCATGAATCATTATGTTAAATTTGTAAACAATATTGTAGATGTAAAGAGGTTGATAAATATGATATAACTTACATTTATATTTATCATCCAGCTGTCCATTGCATAATAATAATATTCCTACTTTGAAAGATAACACTCTAACTTTTCCACTTCTGGCACTAAAATGAAAAATTAATTATTAAAGCGAGTTTATAAGGATGTAAATTACACTGTATGAATCCAGACATCTTTTAAAAAAAATATTGACACTTCTATATTAAAGAATGACTGCACTTAAAGACATTATTTGGAACCTTTTCGGCTACCCATTTTAAGCTTAACATTACAATATATCGCTAAATTAATCTATGATTAATGTGCAAGCATATGCTTTTGATATTTATTTCTAGAATTTTTCGTCATGCATATTTCTATAATTACATACAACGCTATTGAAAAGAACATGTTTAAGCCATAAATTCCGGAAAATTGAACTGGACCGCTTTCGATTTTAAGGTCGCAGCAAAGGGGCGGAGACATTTAAATCGCATGGAAATGGATCATAAGCACACAGTTTTCCGTATTTGATTTACATTATATAAGAAAAAGACGGAGAGGGGGGTTTTGTGTTCATTGTGTACAAAAAATAAATGATTTTTAACCATGCATATAATTTTATTAATTTGTATCCACGTAAGTAAGTAAAGTAAGTAAAGAGCAGAACATTAAGAGAAAAACAAAAAATTCATAAAAATAAACAAAATTGTGATAAATATATGTCTGCATTTTGTACGCTTAGGTTGGTAGTGTCTGTTTTAAGAATTATTGGTAGATGAAAATGACACTGAAATACATTTTTATTTTCTGAACATAATGGACTGTCTTAGCATAAATGAAAAATAATTTGCAACCTGTCTATAGGATAATCTGAAATAAGTACACACAGTAAATCCATATATGACATGCCAGTTGATTATTGGCAGAGTTAATTTTCAAAAGAGTTTTTTTGATCGGTATTCAGAGTACAAAGGACAATGCATCAAAGAAAATGAATTTCAGCTTCTACATTATCAAGCACTGCATAATTTTCTCTAGCTAACGTTCTTTAAAAATTGGAAAGCTTAAAATCTCATTGCTCATGTATTATTTGCTGTCTTTGCTGTCAAGCAGCGAATTAAGTAAATCTTAAAATAATTATATGTGTTCGAACCTACAGTGTATTAAAAAAAAATGACATTTTCACTTTATTTTAATCATCTTTAATAATAATTGTGGACTAATTTAATTAGTAACGGAAAAATAAAATAAAAAGTTTAGTTTTTTTTTTTTGGTGTGACTGTGGGATCTTATCCTGACCTAAAACTGGTCGGGCTCCCGTGTTAAAAAAATTCTGGATCCGCCACAGCTATATGCACAGCATGTAATCGGCAAAATAATACCACTTTCCTTTTAAATACCCCGAACAAAAACACTATAGTAAAAGAAATCAATGTAAACTTTAAAACGCCAATAAATTGTACGCAATGATCTTCAATGTTTTGAAAATGGAAGTACATGTAGATATAAAAAGAATTTTCCATCGACTGACACAATGAAAGCGTATCGAACACTTAAATGTCACGTGAGAAAAGTGATTATAATATCAAAGGGGTCACATGGGCTGACACTCGTAACCTGCTAATTTAGTAGCTAACTCGAGCAAAGTTTGGGTACATTTTTAAAAAAATTAGATATGAGCCGCAACTTGGCCAACATTGTCCTTTAGACATGTATAAGTTGAAATACACATTCTGTGCAAATGAGAAAAATGGCCAAGTTGCGGCTCGATGTAAACGATGTCGTTGAAAACTGGTATGCATATGAATAACAATAGAAATGAGACAAAACTGTAAGACCCCCGTTTCAAGAGCTAGTGTTGCTCGGCATTATTTAATACTTTCATGTAATATAATATACCAAAACCCGCTTTTAAGATATTGTTTAATGCCTATAAAACATAAATTTAATGAATTTTGGAATTTTATTTTGCGCAAAACATCGGGATCCAACTCTCATAGCTTAAGTGCACTCATTCTTTTTATAAAAAATAAATTTATGAAAATCGTCAATTTCATTGCAAAGGAAATTTATATATTGCAACTACTCTATATATACTTACATGTCGTAAACATTTAGTATCCAGTTTAACACTAAATCCACACAGAGTGAAATATTAACAAGTTTCTGATGTTTCTGTTCGATTCGTTCGTACATAGTTCTTAGACACCTGATCATATCTATAACGTCTATTACATTATCATTACGTCCCCTGAGATTGTGCTGATCGAAAGACTCCGTGGCAAGACTCATAGCTACCAAGTCCACTGTTAAAAGGAAAAAAATCAAAGTTGAAAACTTGTTTATCAAAAGATATTCTCTATATTATTAATGCTTTGAATACTGTTTGAAAATAGTACGGAGTTTACATTTAATACACCTGAGTTAACATTCAATACACCTGAACTTTGGTGTCTTGAAGTCCAACAGACTTTTCTTTAAGTACTTTACCCTCAATATCTCGAACCTCCAATTTTCCCATACCCAGTGAGTTCAAGATATCGATTGAGGTTTGACTGTATTACCAAAACAATTAACAGTTCTTTTTTCTTGATCCCAACTGAGTTCAAAATACCAAGGTTTGACTATATTTCCTTTGATACAAAATACTAGTAACTTACATCTGAGTTTTTTCTGAAGCATTCTAAGCTTCATGGCAGTTCTGTAGGCAGCAAATCGGACATTGTTTAAGTCCGCTGAAAAAAGTATAACATCATTCATTAATACATATATTATATAATATTTATGTGTGTGTGTATAAAGCAATTAATAAGAAAATGCTAACTTTGAGGTAAACATTTTATAGTAAAATATGTTTATAGAGAAGAAGCATCAGGGACAAACAACTTCACTTAAATTGTTATAATGTTTTACATAATTCATTATTTAAACAATAAAATGTTTTCTTTGTTTGTTGTTACTGGAATGAATGGAAGCTGCTGTTGCAGAAAAAATACATAACCCGCGGGTTATATAAATTTTTTCTCCAATAGCTGCGACCATTCATTCCAGTAATAACAAACAAAGGAAGACATTTTATTGTTTATATTTATATCTGTTTAAATAATCAATCAAAGTAGGATTAAAAAGATTAATTATTGTATTGATGCTTACAGCGAAGTGATTTTCTTCCCCCATATGGGTTCGAAATGTAATTGTTAACAGATATATATTTACATCCACTGAATATTTTCTCCTTTATTTCTTAAGAAACCCCATTGCGTTCATCACTGCATAAACTACAGTAGGCATGTCGCCTGTACAGATTTCTTAATCAGTGGCTGTTCATTCAATGAAACGTATAGAGACGTTCGCATCATCAATTCATAATTATAAGCCTGTTCACTATAAGAGTGATTTACTGTAGCTTATAGAGCAAATATACAATTAAAAGAAAAAAAAAATATTTATTTTACCTAAGCTCTCCATGAGGTCTGTCATGACAGGGTGGTCCCAGTGGGTGGTAGCTGTATTGTGGCTGTAACGCAACAAAGTTAGAAAACCGTTAAAAAGAAAACATCAAAATCACAGGTCTTTAACAATTTTTAAATCGTACATTATACAATGCAATGCCTATTTTAAAATGCTTTAAGTGTCTACATCACAGCTTTAATAATACAAGTATTTATCTGATCACAGCTACTGTATAATTGAAATCAAGTTCTTGATGACTTCTGAATCAGATAAAAGTAAACAATCAATGCTGTCGATCTTTAACTTTTTGTTCTTATTTGTTAAAAGGGTAGCAATGCAATAAATATTGCTCAGAGCGGTTTGTCCTATACTTGGCACTCAGGGCCATTGAGCGGGGAGGGATCAAGTTTTTGTGCCAGCACCTACTGCAACTCGGGACCTTGACTTACAAGGTCTCATTGGAAGGACTGGTCTCCATATACACAGTTGGATTTGAACCAGCGACGTAAGGATCAACTCCTTACTTTATAACTCTTACCACTGTGCATCGTGAGCACAGCAGTATAAGTAAAATGCATCTAAACACCAAACAGTATACATAATTTTGTTGAAATTTCTGCAGAGATCAAAACAAAAAAATATGTCTGATGGGAGAATGAAATAAAATAATGTAATAGCTGTAACACTTACTTAATGTAATAAGGCACTTTATTCCCTGACACAGCTCGTTCCCATGGGTGTCCCACTGAGGCTGAAATAAACAATCAACATCAATTAATCATGACCTAATAATTAAAAATATTGGTAAATAATTGACTCCACATATTCATTAAGCTATTTATAATTGTGGCTCCTGTCTCCTGCATTAATCAATACATTGTCAATTCTGTCCCTCAGGGCAAGTACATTGAACATTCACATTTATTATAAGCAGGACATTCACTTTGGGACCAAGCAACTTGTATATTTATATTAGTGACAAATAGCTACAGCCCCTGTCACAATGTCAAAATTCAGAGCTATACTATTCATCTTAAATTTTTTTCTTTGAAAAATCCAGCAATTTGACATTTTTTCCTGGATGTGGTCATAGCTAGAGTACCAATCTTCCTTGTTCATGTTTACTTGCATCTTGCATATCTAATATATATAAATTTTACTGTGGACTTAAAACAACTAAAAGCTAATCCACTGAAGACATGACTGTATTGAAAATTTTCACTTTAAGCAGTACAAGACTCTGCAGTTCCAAACAATGGGCCATTCTACTGCAATTCTAGTATCCATTACACGTACAGCAGCACTATACCTTAAAGGCACACTGCTTAAGATAAAGACCCCACATTTGCACATTAAAACAAGCAATTTATTAAAGAATTAGTTTAACCTCTAATCAACCCAAATATGTGCTTTAAACTAAAATTCCATTTGTGGGGACCCCTGCCTGCTCTAAATAAGTAATTTAGGGGACCTCTGTCAATATTGACTTTTGGATTACCTTGATTTAACAATCTTCTTAGAGGCCATATAGCTGTATCAGTATTACATTCACAAGACTGGGTTATCTAGACCCAAAACTGCTGTTTAAATATGTGTTTTGTGGTAATCTTACACAAAAATGTATAGATCTACCAGCTAAGCAATTTATAAACTGTGTAGCACAGGATTTTCCAATTTTGTTTTAAAATTAACCAATTCAAGCCCTATACTAAGATTACAAAAAAACTCCCCTGTGTGCATAGACTGAATATTAACAAAAAACATCCTCATCTTCAAATGTTACAATACAGAAAAAAATTAATTCAATTAATTAAGATACAATCATGTTATTTAATCAATATAAGAAATACCCGGTACCTTGTAATGCAATCATGATCAAAATAACAAAATCCACACAAGCATTTACAGTCCTATAGTCCTATTAAACCATCAAATATGCATTAAATAAGTTCATCGAACTTCCAAAAATCACAAAATGTGTTGGCCGTTATACCTGAGCCTACACTTGTTCCTTTGTTTTCCGTATTAGGTTTAATTTGATTGCCCTGCGATCCCTGTAAAATCCACACCTCGTTTTCCGCCTGATCGGCCTGCATGTTTACATTTGTCTATTGTTGTACACCTGTAACACAGCTGATGAAGCACTTGGAAATTGACGAGTACAAGTTTCTATCTTGTACATTTCACCTGGAGTTCTGTTATCTTCCAGACAGGAAAGAGATATCTTTGTATAAAAAGGTCTTTCACACTAACTTTGTCCTAGTTTTAATGACCAGAATTCCCTTTCCACATGCAAGTATTAATTTTCAATTAAAAAGTCTAAATAGGTTTTCCAAAATAGACCAACTGAATTGGGACCAAACTTGTCTCTCCCTCATAAAAATCACCTGTGAACACCTAGGCTAGCTATTACACCTATTTGGGTTACCTTATTTTACCTGAGTATTGCATGGAGAGGGTTCACAGACTTGTCATTAACAATTTTCCCTGGTGTATATTACTTTGCATGGCCCAAGGATAGATTGATTAAAGTTGATTAACACAGTGTAGATAATCGAAGGCTAAACTTCCAATTTTACACATGAAATGAAATAAATCTTATCTTCATTGAAGGGTTTCTTATCAAACTTAAACATCTACCTTTAAAGGCAGGTTCACGGATTTGAATTCTATTCATAGAGGATAATCAAGTTCTAGTTTCAAAGATCCAGATCTGCTTAAATTCTGTTTTTAATTACAATGGATGTTGTATCATTATTGCCAAACAAATAAGGATAAAATTGCAGAAAAAGGGAGTGTAAAATTTACTAAAATTTAAAAACAATTTAATCTTAGCTCTATGAAAGAGCTTAGAGTCACTGAAGTTGACCATGCAATGCAACTTAACCCATGATAACCAAACAAAGACATTAATATACAAATTAAATGCAATCAGATGTCCAAACAAGTCTGCAACATATCGATATGTCTTTATCAAAAACTGACATATCATTATGTCTCAGAGAATTCAATTAACACTGGGCAAATTAGTTGAAATTGTGATTTAACAAGCAAACTGTCAAAAAACAATAGGCCTCTAATCTTCTACCCTAAAAAAAAGAACTGTTTTATCTACTTAATATAATTCTAATGGAAATCCCTTTGACAGCACAAACTTTTTAAAGAGTTTTTTTTCTTCATTTTTTTGGTAGATTACTATAAAGACATGATTTACTATAATTCTACATAACCTACCAGACAGGAAGTGTTGGGACTCTGGACCGAACTCTCGCGAGACTTCAGTGAGATCTCGTAGTCTGTCCTCCGACTGAATCTGCAACTCCTTAAACCTGAAATATTCAGAAATGTACATAAAATGGAGGTTAGTATATCTTTTTTCTTGGTCACATTTTTATGATGGTTTGTGTTATAAGTAATTTTACTGATTTTTTTATCCACTAAAATTTGATCAGGGCATTAAAACTGTAAAACATTCATGCAGTTTCCTTTGTTTTCTATATTCATGCAATAGCTAATGAATAATGTCAAAAGTATATTATAAAAACATGAATTGTAATCAAATTGCAGATGTTTGAATGCCATTTTTGAATAATAAAATTGCAAAAATTTTGACCTTCAGATTTTTTTGCGCATATAAATACATGTTTTTTCAAAATCTTGGCGCTGTACCTTGTATTATATTCCTCGAGTTTGTGTACGTTGGTGTGGGACAGTACCACGTGTAACGCCTGCAGCTGATTGGCCTGTTCATTGACGTAGTCTGCGTCCTTCTGTAGAGGTTCAAGGTTCATCTGGAAGCTCTGCCAAAGAGATTTTATATCCATAAGTCATCAAATGAATGCATGGATACAAAAAATATTCTGGTTTAAAACTATATAAAAAACTATAAAGTTCAAAACGGCATGTACATATATTTCATAGCTGGTAAAAAAAATTTCTGCACAATGTTGTGTTGCTTACATCAATTTTAACACTGCAAATGTCCAATTCTATCTACACACATGTTACATCGTTCTGAATGCAATGCAATATTTTGTGTGTATTTTCCTAACCTGCTTTGAAAGGTACAATGTAGACATAAGGCCACTTATATTTAACAATGATTTCTCCTTCATAAATAACCTAAAGAATAAGCATGCGCAAATAAAGAATTTTTCTTTCTCTTTTGTAAGTGTGCATGTTCAGCAAGTGTTTCTTGAACTTGAAAGAAAAAAAATGCAAGATGTTACCATTCCACCACCAATACTGGCATACTCATGCAGGCCCACATAAATATACAGAAAGGAAAGTAACATCTGTTGTAGCACATTTATATTTTCTAGAGCTAAATGGCATTACATTGAAACATGCTAATTTATAAATGAACACACTTATAATAATTGACCCTTCCAGCAGTGATTTACCCATGATTTTAAAATACATTGTATAAACCTAAAGGAATATAAAATGAATGCTTATTATCAGGGACCATAATACAATATAATGGAGGTCTCTTTTACTATGAAGCAAATTTGTCCACTCATGGCATTTTGTTACAAGCATTACTTTAGAAACCTCTGCACACAAACTAAGTCTAAATAAGAGTTATGTACCTTAGTGTGGTGGATTTCTTGCTGTAGTCTTTCCCGTGGTATATCAGCTACTGGTAGCCACTTAGCCTTGGCCTGCTCTGCCTGGCCCAAATGTTCCTCCATCTTGACCAGGCCACTCTCTAGCATGCTCATCAACTAGAATTTATTTTAAATGTATAATCAGCAATATATAAAGCTATTAAAGGCAAGGATATAAAATTGTGAATTGATTTTAGGTATGTTTTCAGCCTATTAGGCACTTATTCTGTAAAATGATAAATCCCATCTTTTTGTAGTTATAGAAAAAACTAATTCTTCATGGAAATTTGATTTTGTGGGTGAGGAATTTGGAGAAAATACATTCATGAAATTTTAACGGTATACATTTCATGGATGACGTGAATTCATGGGTCTTTTCCTCATTACAAAAAACAACAAAATTGAAACCCTGACTCAAATTAACAATTTTTTATCTCTAAATTTTACAAGCTTACCTCCGTGGCATGTTCTATCCGGCTCTGCCACTCGTGACATCCCTGGTTCAGTTCCGTCCACTTCCTGTTTAGAAGTCGGACCTGTCGACGGATTTTAATAATAAGATGCTGTGCTTCTGGAGTTATCTCCCCCTGGGCTAGTGCTTCTACAAATAATTCTCATCAGTTAGTTTCAGACTAAAACTATTATGAGATTTATATAAGTTGAATTACAGGTAAAAAGTTTGCATAGTATATTCTGCCTTAATTAATAAAAAAAGAAAGTTCAAGTCAAATCTAGCATTTAGTGAAACAAAGATTTAAGCTACAAGTGTTTGAAATCTCAAGTTGCATATTTCACTATTTCTACATATATGTGTGGAATTCCTGTTGTTCATGCCAAATACAAGATAATATTTCAAAAGTACAAAAAAAATTAAATCACATAATTACATAATCAATATTAATACCCTCTGAAACTGTTATTAGCAATTATCTTCCCATTATTCCTAACAAAAGCTAATAAACCCATCAATATATTCTATTTCCTTGAATTCCCTGTACTTTTGTTTCTATGTACAATAATGAATTGGCACAGCAAGATATAATATGGTAGCTCTAAGTCTTGGAATTTTTTTGTAATTTTTCGTGGTTTCTTAATCAGCAAGAATAGACAGTACTTGTGAAAAATATTGCTATTACTGTAGTTTCTTGCACGCAAAGAATAATTCCTTCACAGTAAAATACCCTAAAAACAAAATGCCAGGGATGGATGATTTTGCTTCACTATAAGGGTAATTTAATTGTTACACAATGTATTTGTGAGGTAAACAATATACTTTAAAGTCATGGGGAATGAAATCTCTTTGCTGTAAAAGTCAATTCTTTATAAGCTTGTGAGCTCATTTTACTGAGTTAGTTGTTATAAAAAATATTACATGTATTTACTGATTAAAATTTCTCCAGCTACAGCTTATCATAACATGTTAATTATTTAAAAAAATAAATTTTCCATATTGGTGCATCATTAAAATTATAGATTTTCTACAAGGAAGTTTTTCACAAGAAATGATTTTGTGTTATTTGTGATTTTTCATGAAACACAAAAAAGGTCCACTCCATACCATGGCAATGACCCTTACCATTTTCATGGTAATAACCTTGACCCCCACAATATTCATGGTAGTAATCTTGACTCCTACTGTTTTCATGGTAATAACCTTGACCCATACTGTTTTCATGGTAATAACCTTGACCCTTACCAGAATCAAATTAATAACCTTGACCCAGGTACTGTTTTCATGGCAATAACCTTGCATGACCCCTACAATGTTTATGATAATAACCTTGACCCTTACCGTTTTCATGACTGTCCACACTGTCCTGACTGAGTCTCCTCTCCAGCCCCTCCTCCCTGAGGTAGAACCGCCCCGCCTCCAAACTCTGCTCAACGATTGGTCGCTTTGTGTCCAGGCTCACAAGTAATCTCTGAATTTAAAAAAAAAAAATATATGGTCTATGTTGCACTTTCTTAAGACCCATTTTTGTATAGATTCTCATTTCTTAGTTTGTGCTGAATCAAGCCAAAAAATTTTCTGGAGGTTGATGTTGATAAAAGCAAATTAATAACAATCTAAACTTTCTTTCTATATTTGCAGGTTAAGTCTTAAACCCTAAAATGACAAAGCTGACTTAAATTTTTACTGTAATAAATGGGAATTTTAATGGCTGATAGCTTACCTGATTGTCCAAGTTTTGCCTCTGGAGGGCCCCTGAATCCCCTCCTAGAGGCCTCTGACCCAACAACTCCTGCTGCTTCTCCAATACCCAACCAATCAGCTCTTGTAATGTATTCACCAAGTGCAGCCATTGGTCAGCATTGCTCTCAAGACGCCCCCTACAAGAGAAAATAATACATTGAAACTCAGAAAATAAATCTTATGTGCATTTAAATCCTGATGCTTTTCTCAGCAATGACATCAAAGCAGTTACTGTTTTTTTCCCCCTGAACATCTTCAAAATCAAGATTTAATTGATAAAATTCTTAATGGCTTTCGATCCCTAACCCAATTAAAGCAAATATTAAACATACAAATTAACTTTAAGAAAATATGTGATGGTCTAGCAAAAGATGAATTAAGACATCCAGAAAATGCACCCTTAAATCCCTCAGTTACTGACATAGTAATGTAGTGCTAAACATCGAGTGACTTCACATAAATACTCGATTAACTTCTAGACTTTACTCTGATAATCAGACAAAGGCCCCTCATTAGGGAACACTAAATCAGCCTAGTGAAGGCTCAACGTTCAGGAGAAAACCAATTTTTATTGCCTACCACGTCACTTTTTTCTTTTTCCTCCTGTTGAGAGAATCGCAGCCGTTATTTCTATGGCCAAAAAGGGCAATGACCCTTAGAGGTTCTTCAAAAGGGGACGATGTGTCGGACCTCGCATCGTAGGGGGGAGGGGATTCCCACCCCTCGTTGTCCAGGGGAGAAGCATCAGCCCTCTGTCCAACTAAGGCAACAAACCTCATCCTGATTTACAAGGCAGGGATAGAAAATCCAAGACAGAGAGCAACATACTGTCCAGAATCAGACTTAAGTTTTCTCGTTCTAATTTTGGGAGTTGGTAAATCCTTAGTCAATGCAAGACATTTTAGTTCCTGTTTAAATCATCAGCTGTGTTTAAAGTTTTCACTCATTTAAATTTCTCAAAATCAATAAATCTCTGATGCATTCCACAAATATTACATCTTCTAATAATACAGTTTGTAAATGATGTACACTTCTCAGCTATAAATCTGTTAGAAATTCTCCCCAATATGATTGATCTTCTTCACTGCGCAAAAATATAAAGTTTTCCCCAAAAAGTCTGACTCACAAGTTTGTGACATGTCCTCCAAAAAAAGAAAACTCAAAAAAGACCACCTTTAACACACAACACAACAGCTAGTCCCACACAAATCTTCATCGATCACCGGTTAAGGACATTTTTTTTTTGACACACTCATGCAGCCCCAATCATCTGTAATATTTTCATTCACAGGTGAGTGTTTTTTAAATTTCTATAACCACCTGTGATAGAGTCATCATTTTCCCATATACACCGGTCATGACAACTTTATAGTTCCCCCACAAAAATGACAAGAAATATTTTCTTGGAGGTCCAGGTGAAAGTCTTGGCTCATTAATGCAGGTTACGAGATATAACCCAAATTAGCTCTGATAAGACACACACAATTAGTTTCGTCATCTCCCTCCTTTGTGATAGTAAAGGGGGAGAGAACATGGAGGGGAAAAAGTCAACATTATAGAAAGAATGGCATTTAAAACATTCCTATACCCTTAACATTCTCTCTCAGGTCTACGCAATGTTTATTTTATCCTAGCTCTGCTTAACAGTTTAGTCCTTTTGATTTCGATTCAATTTTGGAAGTTCACGTCACAGGTAAAAATTTTTGACTGACATGATTAAAGTTTAAGAGACCAAGTCCCAGGTGTTTTATTATCAAAATGCAGTCACACCCAGCGTGTAGATTCATTATTATCATTTCTCATTATAATCCCCCATTGGATAAGGTTAATTTTGATTAGGCAAATGCTTTCATGAACCACATCATCTATCAACATGAATAAAATTTAAGAAATAGGTTTATCTTTGTTAATATCCAAAAGCCACAACTTTGAATTTCCTTTATGATAATAAAAATTGTTTTATCAGATAATAAATATATCCAAGAAATGCTATCATAAATAATTTTTTTTAATTTTTTTTTTTTGAAATACTATAGGTCTCTTTAAAAGAAGTACATGTATATAAACATACATGTACTCTTATTTGACCTTTCACTCTATAATTTAACCTTGATCTAATCAGTTACTTAATTAGCTCAATATTACGATAAAATGTCAGGTCCCATCTTGGGAATTGAAAAAGTTGAGGCTATGATTGACACACAGTTGAACAGTCAGCTCACTTTCTCAGGGTTGTTCATTTGACAAGTGGGGCAGGGGAATTTCCCCACCCATAATAGATTATTCCCTAGTTTCTTTTGCATTGCCCCCTCTGAACCCCAACAAATGTTGAATGATCCCCAGACACCCTTCTTTTTTTTAAATGTCCTCTCCAAAGGACCAGTCTTTATGTCCCATGGATTTGAACCTTTGACATGGAGGACTCTTTATCCCACACATCTAGAGCACGATCTCTATTTCCACTTCTATGATATTACATAATATATAATGATTGATACAGACTGAAAGTTATAAGTATCATCACCTGATTTCCATGGACTTTGTCATGAGGCTGATCCACCTCTGGTTCATCTCCTCGAGCCGTCGATGTAACGCCTGAGCGTCACTCACACCCATCGTTCTCGTTAGTCGAGCCCCACTACTGTTCAATGACTCGTACGTCGTCTTGTTTGTGTCCACTTCTGCTTGGAGGTCCTGTTAATAAAACAAACAAACATTTTGAGTACAATGTAATTTTTTATTTCATATTGTACCTTAAAAAAGACAATACCCATGCATGCTCCCTCTCTTCTGTTACATCTTCTAAAAATTTAATTAAAGACAAAGAATTGTGGAAAGATAAAAAAATTATATCTATTTCTTATTATGTTTTAATTGATCATATTTTTTATGTAGTTAACTGAAAGAGCCAGGTTTATATTTTGATGAAAAGTTACATCTTGTCATAAAACTTGGTCTTCAACTTTAGTATCAAGTTTGGTTGAATTAAGCTTTTTGATGGCAATTTAAGAATAACATCTCAATAATTTCAGAAAATGTGGATGTAATAAACATTTCAATTATAACTATAATGACAAAACTCCTTCCACATTAATTAAATGACATCCATCTACTCCTTCGTAAATTGAAAAATTCTTCTGCTTTGATGTACTGAGTATTTATAAATGATGCCTATTAATTTGTATACAATGTAAAATAACTGTGTATTACTCCGTACTATTAAAAACCCATTATATAAAAGTCAAAGACATTCTCTCTATAGACAATAAACCCTGACATATGTCCTTCAACCATCTTTCTGATCCCACATAATCCCCACATACAACTGCCTCTAATCGACCAACAAGCCGTTCTTTTGTTGCGCCGATATTTTATATTTTTTTCCCGTAGGATCAAAAATCAATTCAAAGCACGCTTATATTTTTTATGAGAAAAATACCTCCATTTAGTTGCCTTGAATTACCACTTTGGTCAATGTAGCGTGGAATATTGAATGTAATGATCGAGAGCACCGAAAGAGTTCAACTCGGGCAATAAACAGAAGTTCTGGCTTCCTGAAATCAGGATTTGTTTTGTGTTTGTGTGTGCTTTTTTGATGTTGAATATAACAGCAATATATTGTATTGCTACTATTTATTAGTCCCAATAAAGAAAATAACCTTGTTTTGTTTTTTGTTATAAAGAAATGTACTTCTAAAGAACAGAAGCATTATATGCGCCAAGAATATAAAGGTCTCTTGCAATTGGCTAGGCTTTTTTGAACTTCACAGCTCTTGTTTGCTACACGATCTCTACTTATTTTCTATCATAGTAAAGAATATAACAGCAATATATTGTATTGCTACTATTAATTAGTCCCAATTAAGAAAATAACCTTGTTTTGTTTTTTGTTATTAAGAAATGTACTTCTAAAGAACAGAAGCATTATATGCACCAAGAATATAAAGGTCTCTTGCAATTGGAAAGGTTTTTTTGAACTTCACAGCTCTTGTTTGCTACACGATCTCTACTTATTTTCTATTATAGTAAGTGGACATTCACATTCTACATCCAACTTTGAAGAAGTGGGTGCAAATAGATCCCCCCCCCTCCGCCCCACCTCATTACCAGCATTATCTAGAGGAATAAAATGCTATAATAATCACAAGAAATGCACTCAAATTTTACAAATCTTTATCTTTTATCTGTATCTGTCAACTGTATGCATGTATTATTGACTGCTGTGCAGTTACCTAGACAACACAATACATTTGTTTTTATGGGTGTCAACAACCTTCAAATGCTTCTAGGTATTATTGTCACAGCAAAAAAATCTCTGATCCTTGACATTATCTGGCCATATCTCATATTGCTTCATTTCATTGCTCAATTCATCCATTACTGCCCCCAAGACAAGGGGTGGGCTGTGACAGGCAACATGAAGCAGAAAGCCATGAATCTCCATGTTAAAAAAATTTTACCGATAAGATAAATTTCTCCAAAAACATCTTCAGACAATTCACCTCATGGGCAGTTTAATAAAAAATGAATATATATACAGAAAAAGTACACCACACTGCCCTCTTGACCCTCTATGCCACATCAATATTCTACCAAAACCTTTATCATATTGCAATGTCCATTCATTAAAGAAGGGAGTTTCCAGGAGATAATCTGTTCTAGACATGCAGGATCTACAATAGAGGGCTATGTTTCTCTAATCAGCCCTGTTTACGAGCATGAAAATAATATATAAACAGTTTAGATAACTGTAAATTGGTGATTAATCTTGCCCTGTAAGATCGTCTAGCCAGAATCTCATTAAGGTCACATTAAGAAGAAACCTTGTGTTGAAGACTTAGCATTGATCAGCTAGTATGATGCTGATAAAACATTGCAAGCATACTGCACTGCAATTTAAGACTTTAAAATTAATATCATATATCAATTAAGTCTCCTCTAAAAAGACATCGTGTCACAAAAAGTCCATTTCTATTTCCTAATCAGGCAGCTATTACACAGCTTATTTGATATTCCAGCAACATTTTGGATCCAGAGTCTGTCCGACAGGTTTGATCACCATTGGCCAGACAGTTCAGTTGGTGAAGCACCTGATTCAGAGGGCCCAGGTTCAAATCCTGGTCTAGTCCATTACATTTTTCTTGATCTCTGTTGTCTATGCTTTGGAAGTGTCAGGTGAAAGCCTTGCCTGAAGAGAGCTTGGATTGTCCTTTGGAAAGGGGGGGGGGGGGGGGGG
>PRKT01000600.1:218242-267621 GCA_003671525.1 Saccostrea glomerata | reverse complement strand
GGGGGTGTTCAATTTACATGGTCTGTTTCTGCAGATTTGATTTAAGGTTCATCAATACTCTACTAGGAGAGATAACTGTTTGTGACATAAATGACTATTTCAGGGCATGAATTCATAAGACTCTTCTTACCACTAACATCGAAAAAATTCAACAACTCCAAATATGAATGAACTCATAACATATATAACACTGAAACTAATTATTCACATAAAAAAATTATTAAACAGAATTTTTAAGTCTAAAACATGAAAAGGCAGTCCAATAAGCATCAGCTGGTGACTTATCGTCAGTCATTGACCTAAGATGAAGGATTTGGAACACGAGGCTTGTTTTGGTATGTTATTGCAATACCACAGAAAGGATCTCTACAGAACTGAAAGGCTTAGCGAGATCATGCCTGTAGCATCATTCTGTCAAGGAGTACTACAGTGTATTCTATAATACAGTGTACCATAAAAGTACAGTAAAGCACATTTACAACAAAGTGACAGGGATGGATGATTTTGCTTCATTTTAAACCTAATTCTTTATATCTGTGAAGTTCACAGTGTACTTTAAAAGTCAATGAAAATAACTTTGCTTTAAGCATGAATTCATCATATCAAGCTTGTTCGCTAAATGCATGTTTTACTGTAATCTATCAATGTATTTAGCCACATCGCAAACTAAATGCGAGCAGGACCAAAAATCACGGCTCATTGTCATCGCGTCACCGTCCGCCATTAATCCAGCGCAGACTAAGTGAACGAGGACTTAATTGTGAAATTATTGATAACAGACGGAGCAATCCTGAGTCGCCTGAAAACATTTTCATATCAACTGGGGGAAGGAAATATTGAAGTCAAATGGTGAAATATTGATCATGTCTAGTCATAAAGTGAGAAGCACATCCGACCACTATCAAAAATGAAAAATTCATGCTGAGTGAGAGAGATATCCAGAGTTTATGCAATGAAGCATTATCAGTATATTAGGCAAAATTTAACCATTTGGCCATTAAATATTTAGCCATATTTTTTCTTATTACACTCAAAAATTTATGTTTTAATTAATATTTTATTCTAAATTACCTGAAAGCAGACACGTTTTTGCAATCTCCTTGGACTATGTGCCGCATGTCGCAATAAAGCTGGACTCTTCAAGTGATGTCGCGAAGATCCAGGGTCCATAATGAAAATTTTTATTCATCACTTAATGAACAATTAAAATCCACAGTCCATATAAAATCCCATAACTCAATGTATTGCTTGAATTACGAGTTCATCAATGAAAAGAAGAACTAAAAACCAAACTCCTCTCAACTCTCAATACAATTCAAAAACACCTTAATACACTCCGCCACTTCGAAGACCTTGCAACAAAAAATTGATTTTCTCATCTAGAGGGATAATAATTAGCACAATTAGTGAGAAATAAAACAAGCTGTTTATTATTTCTTCAAGAAAATGTTAGCCTTAAGGAACACGATCAAAATTAATCACTGAAAAAATTATCCACTAATTATCAAGAAAGAATCTTTATTAATGTGACTCATTTTTATAACTAAATAGACACGTCTCTTTCTGCCATGTTGAACACTCGATTTGATTTTTATTCACCACTTAATTCCGAACCACAAAATGATTCCGGATTGCACTAGCAACACTCAAGCCTCTCACAGAAAAGAACAAAAATTACATAACACTAAATCCCATTTTAAAGAAAATGCATGCAAACCAATGCGCTTTATACACAAGTAGTTTTAACATCATTCCAACAACAAGTTCGCGATCCTTTTCCAAGTTTTCCCTTGCTCAAACAGGTATATAATCCTGGGCAATTTTTTTCACTTGATGACTGCTTTAACATAAAGACAAGCTAATCAAGGGTTCTTGAGAGAAAATACACACTCTGGGGATCTAAAACCCAATAAGTCAACACTTGTTCCAATGATGATGAAGTCCTTTTGCCAAATGATAATTGCCGGCATTCAAAAGCGTAATTGGTAAAGTCCAGAAAGTGTCATTGCGAGATTTATCACTGATATAAGTGACTTCTAATATCAATAGAATTAAGACTGATTAATGATCTCGCTTTTTTTCATATCAGGCAAGATGCTTGAAATGAAAGGAAAAAAAAATGGACACATAAGTCCCAATAGTCTTGCATAATGCTGCAAAGTTCTGTCAATAATAATTAAGGCCACACAATCTGATTTTTTTAAATTCAAGTCCAGTATCCTGTGGATACACCCATGAGAATAGTCCAGACTGCAGTGTCATCAAAATTTTACCAGTTGTAGCAACAGTTTTCTCCATAAATGCAATGCATTACAAGTTAATATTTTTTTTCCTTTTGGGTTAGGGAACAATGCTGTTTAAGTTTTCCAACCACAGGATCTCGAATTCTCTGATCTCTTATAATATCAATTTATACTTTTTTGGTCATCAAAATCCTGCGAGAGAGTATATTGGTTTCCTGGACATCCTCGGTAATGATTGGCAGGTAGGTAAATCCAAAGATATATTGGGGATGTTGAAATCTGCGTGCACATAAAAACAGGATTCTTTGAGGACACAAAATTCTAGTGATCTAGCGAGATTTACTGTTGAAAAACCTAGGAAAGTTTCGATTTTTTGTATCGGAGGACATGCCACACATATCCTACACATAATTATCAGTCTGCAACATTACGTCTTCTTCAACATGGTGTAATTCCATGAAAAAAACTTTCAGTGTAAAACAGTTATCTGCATACTGATTAGTCCATGACAAAAATGACAAAATCTGAAATGCAAGTCTAGCTAGCTGCTAGAACCAAGCCATGACAACAATGTAAAATGCAGCCCAGCATTCAATTATTAAAATCAAACTGTAATAAAATTTTGCTTGCCTCTCAAAATGAAATTAAGACCTCAACCTATGTTTAATTTCAGCCATCAGAATATAGTGAGATGTATTGATTCCGATTTCCAAATGCTCATCGACATGAGTTTTAGCAGGCATTTATTTTGAGATTAGGGCATGAAGTTTTCCAATAATGATACTTGCTGTCCAGCATGCATTAGAAAGGTGAACATTATCAGATTAAATCAAACGACAGAAACCAATGATGAGTTCAAACAGCCACTTAGGAAAAAAAAGTCACAGGTCTGGGAATTGGTGACATCTGCAAATGTTTCAATCACTTGGTGAGCAATGAAAGAGTTTTGATACCAATTTAACACTCAGACTGTTGGAGAAAAAAATATCTTTAAGAGAATGTTACCTGTAATTACTTTTAATCATGAGTAATTTATTATTTGCATAATTTCATGAGACAATCAGCAATATATCCAGTGGACATATGAATGGAAGTAACTATTAGTTAATTGATATGTCGCCAAAATATCTAAATGTCAAGTTTAAGGCCACAAGTATTTTCTTTTTTCTTGTATTTCGTTACAAATAAATTCTGCTTCATATATAATTTAGGGGAAAAATGGTCTGCTTATAACAGAGCACAGTTTGTACCCATGGGAGTTCTGACAGAATGTGCAAAGACCTCATCTCCAAAAACTACTTAGTCATTGTCAATATCAGAAATCAGCATCTTTCTCATACGAACACAAGGACAATGTTAACAATATTTAAATCTGAAAAACTACAGTTTTTATGAAAACACAAAAAAAAATTTCAACCTGATGTTGGACTACCAAGAGATACATTATGTATATGTCAATCCCCCTGTCTACTATGTAGTTATTGTTCTTCACAAAGTGTTCAAGTGTCTGTTTAATGGAAAGTAAATATATTACATCTTATCAATTAAACACCATTTATCTGAACCCCAGGTAAATAAACTATGATGTAGTTTCACTGGAATTAGTTCAAACTGAAAGTGAAACCAGGCTTAATACATAAATAAGATTGCATGTATTTGACAACTCAGCATAATTCCTATAGAGTTCTTTCTAAGTTACAAAAATGCCTTTCCTCAAAGATGCATCAATGGAAGACAAGCTCAGGTGTAAATTTATTGGATAAGGACTGCATCTATTTTTTTCATTCATTTTGAATTCTAACTGATGGTCATGGATTCTTAAATTGTCAAAGGTTTTTCCCTGTATAAATAATATGTACATTATTTTCTATTCACACTCTGGTAATCGGATCATTATACAGTTATATAATTAATCAACATAATTGTATCACAATTAGATATTAACTAAGCATACATATTCCATCCCCCCCCCATACACACACACATACATCCAACCCAATTCCGAAATAATCTTCTCTGCTTTTGCAATTCATCTAAATTCCACTAGATGCAAGTCACCCCTGTTTTTCATTCATAGGGATATCAACTCATACATAGATTATATAATTTTTCAAATACCTGGGAAAAATTTCCTGTTTTAATATTTTTTTTAAAATAGGGACATCAGCTAATTGTTACCTGGCAAAGTTTAACCTCTAGCTGGTATATATCCTCTAGAAGTCTTCGGTCCATTATCCCTCTCACCCTGGTACTTCATTCCCTCGGCGTCCTTCACACGTTAATACATTAACAGACTCCATTGAACTTTACATATTGTTATCTTCTTCTTCCTATGGACGGGGCCCTCTATAAGCCCATTAACTTCCCAACGACATAATTATTGGATAAGTCCTAATATATCTGCTTTAATTCCACTCTCGCTGGACGGGTATCAAATATTTTTTTTCCTTGTTTTTCCGACCAGGTGTGTGCCAATCAAGGGAAGAAGTAGATAAAAACCCGGTAATCCTTACTTACGTAAACCTTTAAATGTAATGTCACAGATCAATTAGCACTTTCTGTCCACGTCGTACTTGTTTTGAGAAAAGTACCCAGTCAGCAAAGTGAATTGGACAGTAAAAATCTTTCAGACATTTAAGCACATTACATGCTTAATACGTTCACTTTTATTCTCCATTAATTTTGACACTTCTCTTATGTCAGTCTTGGAATTTCCAAAGGACTGCATACCATATATGATACATTCCACATGTAGAATATGGATAGACGTCACAGAGTCAATGATATATTTAATTTTTTTAATTTTATAAAATGAAAGTGCAGGTGGTTTATATTTCCTCAATTTAAATCTAATTCTTTCTTCTCCAATAAATCTTCAATATTTGCTTGGAGTCTAGAAGCTTTAATTGTTATTAATGTATATAAATCATAATACTGAATATCAATTTAAATTCTTTTCCAACAAATTCAAAGCATCTTCATAATCTTCCAACAAAAGATGCATATAAATACTTGAGCTATCCAACATGGGCTTATAGAAACACCTGAATTATAATGTCAGAATCCATGCAAGTTTTGGTAATACAACACTTTCGTAGCGGATATTAATGCAGGTGGGGCTTGGTTTAACAAAACAAAATCATTTTGATTGATTAAATAGAATATCCAAAGAAGAGAAAAATAATTGAAAAAACCAAATATAATCATGCACAGAGGACAATCAACTTCTTTGCATCCAGATTTTTCACAAGAATGAATGACACTCATAAATATTGTATACAAGCTGTCCTCCAATATATTTTGAGGAAAAAAATCTTTCTTTCTCCAAAATTTATGCTGGATCCCGGCTTAGATATTCAGAATAAAAATATATCCTTATAGTATATTATTTTTCTCTTTGAATATTCCTTACAACATCTGGTAGAAGTTTTCATGAATTCTGATGAAAAGAAAATCTCTCAATAAATTCCACCTTTCAAGTTAATCCCATTGATCTAACGAATCAGATCACTTGCTTCATCATAGTAATAAACTTTCAATACACATGTAGTTTTTTCACTATACACATAGTTTAAATTAAAGTTTTTTTTCTATCAAGTTTTCAACTTTCAAAAAAAAAATAAAATAAAAATCCATGGTCAACTTGGAATATTAATAAACAGGGTGGTATAGAGTTGTCCATAAGATTTATCTTAATATTTTTGAATGCTCGCATTAAAATTTTTTAAGATAATCCCATATACCACAACTACATGTAAATTCATTGGACAAGAAAGAAAAATGGAAAATAACGCTTTGTCCAAATCATGTAGAATTCTTACAGGTATCAACTTCCAACAAAATATTCAAATCTTCTGAACAATACGACCATATGTTTAAGGAAATACGATTTAATGTATCCAATGGTTTTCGGGTCACATGTCCGCAACTGTCAATTATGGTTTCCTGCAAGTCTCCAACTATAAGCCGGCACATTGATCCAATAATTAACACTCAATTTAACCCAACTCTCAACTGAAATATGGCTCATATCTTTTTTCATACTTGAAAAACGACCCCAATATGATTTTAAGCTCACATGAAAAAGAGACCAAGATGGGGACAAAAGAATGGATACCCACTCGACTGGGATTCAAAAGTCTTCTTTTTCTCTCCGAGTGGTTGTATTACGTAGTATTGATAGATAGCCTTAGAGATAGCGCACCCCACAAAGTTAATGATACAACCATTACCGAACTACAAACTCACAACAAGATCCCCCAATAATAAAATTCCTGTTTATAGAATTCTTTTTGGGTCTTAAATGATAATTGGAAGAATTCTATGGAAACTGCATCACTCATCAAAAAATCATTAACTTTACAAAGAGAAGCAATGGGGAGGATATAATTATTAAAACACCTCCATCACTTATTCATTGTTTTTCAAAACTATTTTGCATTTAGTTTTGTGAATAAAAAGAAATGGTATTTGAACCAAATTTTGCATCACCTCATGAAAACATCCTTCAGACCTAGATTGAAGGTGTTGAACTTAATTGACCTCATGTACTAAATCAAATCCGGGGTTGACAAGCTAATTCATCAACCGCTGAGACAATGTTATTTACTTCAAGGCAGGAACTCAAAAGCCCAATTGGTTGGGGGCATGCTTTCATAATTCTCCTATAACGTTTACATAAAAAAATTCATTTTTTTCCTTTCGACCCCTCAGGGTCAGACCAAAATCTAAATCAATCGAGGTCTGGAATTGTTCCCATTACAAAACATTTCCACAAATTGCTGGGAAAAAATTACAATATATCCAATCACCTTCTAATTGCTGGGGAAAAAAAGCTCATCATAGAAGAAGCGGAAGCCTATCTGTTTTATACGAAAAGCAATTTGTAACTACGTGGGGTGAAGTAATTAATATTGTCTTTATTCTGGACAAAGAAATATGAGATGGGATTTCCATAGAGATAGATGTACAATGTAGGAGAATCACTTCACAAGAAGAATACCTTAATTTGCAGAGTATTTGTAAGTGACAACATGACTCATACATGCAATCAAGTAAGGTATTCTCTGTTATTAACTTCACAGAACCATTTTCACAACTTAATCAAACAGATTCTATGATATTTCTGCATTCAGTTAAAAATGCTTTTAATTGCAAACAGAATCAAAATCGAAATTATAAAGTTCATGGCCATGCAGCTTAAAAAAGAGATCCTTATCCTCAATATACCATTGACCTTTGATAAACTTATTATTTCTTTTGTGACATTTGCACTCAAAAATAAAATTCTTAAATACATTCATGAGTGGATTGAGAAAAAATATTTTTGCTAAAAATATGGACCATATTCACTGGTTCCAGTAACACAGCTAGAGGTATTTTTGCTCTCTTGCTGGTACAGTACACGCATCGTTATTCTTTACAAATCTATCGTGTCCTATCGTGCGTGTATCCTATTGTATCGTGCATGTATCCTATCGTATCGTGCGTGTATCCTATCGTATCCTTTCGTATCGTGTTTTCCGTGTATCGTGTTTTGCGTTTTCTATCGTGTTTTGCGTTTATCGTGTTTTGCGTTTATCGTGTAGATCGTTTATCAGGTTCTATCGTGTATCGTGTTTTGCGTTTATCGTGTATATTCGGAAAGCCTCACTTTTTATCTTTACTACAGGAAGAAGCTACCGAGGTATTCCGAGTTTTTTTTTCGTTTTGTTAACTAAAATAAGATTATTTTTACCAAGAAAAAGAAAAGATAGTTGAATTCCTTAGTTTTTCATCATTAAAAGAAATATTAAAGCGTGGAGGGAAAAGAATAAATATTTAAATAATATAATTAATAAATTAAGCAAATAATTGTAGATTAAATTAAGAAAATAATCGTATCATAGACAAGCAGAGAATCAAAATTAATTTTTGAAAATGAAATAATCGATTACCTATTGTTTTTTTTAATTCATGGAACTGAGTCCCTAGAGGATTATTTTCCAAAAGTCACGGAAAATTTTAATAATAATTAACAGAGGATTTATTTGTATCTTTTTTAAATGCAATAATTAATCTTTTTTTTTTCTCCCGATAAATCGTCAGGTAATATCAGGAATGTTTTCGCCTCTGATCTGCATGAAAACGTATGCACAATTATTTAAAATCTTGATTTAAAAAAAAATAATAACGAAGGATTTTAGACATTGATCCAGATAACTTTTATACAGATTTTCTCCGTATAGGTACAATTTTTTTAAATTTATTTTTATCACTATCTAATTAGTTAAATTTCTTAATATGTCTAAATCTAAAAACGAATTATATCAAAATTATAAATGTAATGCAGGAAAATGCTATACCCAATTCATCACACCATGCATGGCAGTTACTATAAAATAGTTACTATAAAATAGAAGTTTTACATTAATTCTAAAAATAATAAACAGGAAAAAACATGATGACTTTGAACAGCTTACACTGTATATTAGATTACAGGGTAAGTCTAAAATAATTTTCAGGGTTTAATAATTCATTAGAAACAGTTTAGTAGCAATGATTTATAATTATTTAGTCGGAAAAGTCGCATTTCACCCTTTTAATATTTGTTTCTAAATTTTTGTGTTTTCTATTGTAAAGAAAAAAAGTCATTCAATGTTCGTTAATTAATACGAGGTTTTAAGTACATTAACATAAGTTAGAGCTTAGCGTAAACGTACACGTACATGTGCAGTTGTAGCAGATTCATATCTGTTGACACAGCTAGTTTAATGTATTAATGCAGAGCGCTATTTTATTAACAATTATTTCGATTTCTACTCAGGAAATATATTTTCTTGAATTATATATTTCTTTAAAGCTGATTTCTTTGGACCTGTCTTTCGGCCGGTCTTCTACACGTATTTTTTCCCTAGGATTTTAATATTTAATTGCGATTTTTGGATACACCGCAGATTGTAAGCTTTATACATTAAATACAAATATTTAATTTATTGCGTAAATTTCTTCTGTGAAATAATTTAGCATTTGTAGATTATCTAATTTAAATTAAATAATGTAATTTATTAGGTACAAATGTATATTTTTTCCATAAATAAGAAATCTATAAATTTATAGAGATTCATTAATTTATAATAGTACCCGTGAGAAACGGCACATAATTTTTGTAAAATTACCACTGATCTCAATTTTGTTTATTTTAGTAATTAAACGTACTTTATAATTTAGATTTGAAGCTTTGCAAGTACTTAATTTAATATATTGTAGTAACTAAACAAAATAATCTTTTCGTCTTGTCAGAAAACGTTCCGCATTTTGAAACAATCCTATCAGGTTTTGCGTTTATCCTATCGTGAAGATCGTTTATCAGGTCTATCGTGTTTTGCGTTTATCGTGTTTTGCGTGTATCGTGTTTTGCGTTTATCGTGTTTTGCGTTTATCCTATCGTGCGTGTATCCTGTCCTATCGTGCGTGTATCCTATCGTATCGTGCGTGTATCCTATCGTATCGTGCGTGTATCCTATCGTATCGTGTATCCTGTAAAGAATAACGATACGGGTACTGTACTTGTGGGTTCTTTTCAAGTACTACATGTATACATAAACTTAAGACCCAACTATGCCTAAACCTGTGCCATCAATAGGTTGTAGAACTTGTTTCACAATTAAGGGATAGTCATCAGGTACCTTTTTAAAAATATTTTACAAGAAAAACCCCTTTTCCCATAAAAAAAGCAAACGAAAGGTAATTTCAGTAATCTACAGGAACAGTATATAAACCCAATCTTTGTAGCAACTGATCACACATTCACAAAGATCTTTTTGTAACAAAAGTAACATTTCTACAGAAGCTAGTTAATAAGGTCACTACGTTTTTTTTATTTGACCTACCTTAAACTGTACCAGGTACTCGGAGCACAGCTCTTCGTTCTGTCTGACGTCGTCTCGCGCGGTCTCGTCCACCAGCCTGGTCAAACTCTTGTCCATCTCTGACATCCACTTAGTGAAGCTCTCCAAGGTTCCGTCCAACTGGGTGATAGAATTCTTGTTGTTCTGGAGGGACTTGATATTGAAGGCCAGCCTGTTAACGGACAGGGAAAACTATACCCATTACTTTTAATTATTATTCATGGATTCTTTTTGTAAATCTTCTCTGTATGAATTGCCTATATGTGGTCATTGATGTAAATGCTGGGAATTAATGGAACAAATTGCCTGAATTCAAGGATTATACTTGTGTGGTATTCTAATTCTGTATTCTCCATGTAATGCATTGATGGCACACCATAAATTACTGGGGTGTATTTATAGTTATTGTATTACCACAAATGATGCATTCTCGTGCAAAAGTCAGGTTGTCCTGCACTTTGCCTTCTCTGAATACATGTATTTGTCTGTTACTGTTTATATAAAGATGAAGCTATACATTTTCATGCAATATTCTAAAATTATATTAAAGCATTAATAACTTTTTCTGTTTGAAAATCAACTGGCTAAAAATATTGCTTAGCATAAGAGCAAAAGCAATACAAAAACCTGTAACAGTAAGCAATTTATTGACCTTTATAGTTATTGTATAACCACAAATGATGCATTTTCGTGCAAAAGTCAGGTTGTCCTGCACTTTGCCTTCTATATATACATGTATTTGTCTGTAACTGTTAATATAAAGATGAAGCTATACATTTTCATGCAATATTCTAAAATTATATTAAAGCATTAATAACTTTTTCTGTTCATAAATCAACTGGCTAAAATATTTCTTAGTATAAGAGCAAAAGCAATACTAAAACCTGTAACAGTAAGCAATTTATTGACCTTTAATGTGCAGTACGTTCTTTTATCAAGAGAAAAAAACTTCAACAAAAATGATACAGATCAATACAATTTATGGGCCAAAATAACAGAGCTACAGCATTCATCAGGGAGTTTTCCCTGTGGGTTTTATTTTTATCTTACAGTATATTCTACTCATCTTTATTCAGGAGCAAAAATAACCTTACAATTCAATAAAAGTTTATATTAAGTCTAGTAGCAAAGAGCAACAGAAAAAAGGTTTGTGAATACAACTTGGTCTATTTTGTGGATAGCCAAAAATTATTGCTCTTAAATGTGGATAGAAACAATGGTCTAGCATGAAGGAATATACAAAATGGTCTTTGTAAACAGAGACAATGTTTATGGCTTGGATAAAGACAACAACTTTGTACGTATGTATTAGGATGTGGATAAAAACAAGGGTCTTGCATGTGGATAAACAATGTTCCAAATGGTGGATAGAGAAAATAATCTAAAGGGGATAGAGACAATGATCTCATGAATGGATAGACTTAATAGTCTAATAAAGGTCAATTATGGTTTGGAATTTTGTATGCATGGATTTATGAGACTGTTCTAATAGATGTAAATACACCTAGACCTTAGTTCAGATTTTACCATTACTGACCTATGTAGAAGAGTGGACCAGCGGTTCATGGCCTTCTCCAGCTGTAGTTTGACACGACTGGTGTCATCTGTACAGTAGTCGTCTATCAGTTTACTGGCCAGCTTCTTCAGGTTGTCAATGATCCTCTGTCTCTCATCCACCTCAGACTGTAATTGCTGTAGGTGAGGTGGATATTATTATCTTGTTTTTGCTCTAAATTAACCCATTAATAACCTTTTATGTTATCTAGCATATCTGTACTATATGCCATTGATATGATAGCTTTCTTTCATTTATATATTTAAAAAACATTAAATTCTTCAAGCTCTTTGTTATGAATAAATATTCCAGAATTAAATATCTTTTCTCAAGTTAGTTCTGTAACAAATTAAAGATTTCTCAAAAATATACATCCTGTTAATACTCTTTATTAACATGTTAAACTCCGTTCTGATTTCCCTTGCTGTCTGCATTTAACTTTCTGTTTTGACTACTATTCTACTTTCTGTTTCTGTTTCTACTTTCTTTTTAAAGAAATTGCCATCCCTTACTTTCTGTTTAGCTATCTGTTGGTCAATATTGGACCCTGAAGCATTGACGGGGTTGGCATGGAGGTCCTCCTCAATTTGTCCCAGCCATCGCTCGAACTCCGCGTGCATCTCGTCAAACTGTCGACATTCCAGGAGCATGTCATCTAATTGGTTCTTCCTTTGATTGACATGTGACAGGGCCTCCTCCCAGTGTTCTTGTAACTTCTCCGCTGAAATTGATCAAGTGTGCAATTACATGCAATACAAGGGACAAACTTGCAGTTTAATTTTTCTGGTATTCAGGACTTCATTTTGAAGTTACAAAATGCTAGAAATTTTCAACAGTCAATTTAAGGGACAGTTAAAATAGTTTTTCATTAATCAATAAAGCAAATAATCATATAAATCTAAATGAAATTTTTGGGATCTTCTACTAGTTACTTTACTTCAATAATTTTTTTCCCATTCCATCTTTAAAATGTATTTAAAATGTACTTAAAATCTGTTTATGCATGTTTGTTACTGTATAAAATGGAAATTTTCGCCCATGTTTTATATTCGCCCCTTTTGCCCTCGTCACAAGTGGGCGAATTCAAAACAGAGCTGGGACTGGGCCAATAATTTAAAACGGGGGAAAATTTATAAGCAAGTGTAAATGGGCAAAAATAACATGGGGCGAAAATAACCCTGTATAGAGTATGTCCTTGTGGACCTTAATTCTTGATCTGCATGACTTGCGATTATTATGCAATTTAATAAACTTAGATTTGAGTACACTTTTCACAAAAACACACAACCTATCTAAGACATAATTGCCAACTAAAATCCATTCCATCCAAGTACATCCCACAAGCCCCCCAGTTTGGTATATGTAAGTTGGTCCCTTACCTCGGTCTTTGAGGATCTTTCTGTCTGCTTCACTCATGCTCTGTTTCTGTAAATCTCTGGCGGTGCTCAACACTTGTTCTAACTGGGGCCTCTTGGACTCCATGTCTTGTAGAACGTTCTGTAAAACATAACATGTAAACAGTTACCTGTAATTCAAGGAACAAAAAACACACTGGCCAAATCTTTTTTAAGTTGAATTTAAAAAGGAATTAAAAAAAAAAAAGAATTTAATATTTCTTCTGGTTTTTTTTTTTTTACATGTTTTAAAATCTTTTCTAAGAAGAGAGAAACATTTTACACACACACAAAAAATAATTTTTCAAGATCTAGGTTAATTAAATAAACATTTTTCAGTTGTAAATGGAAAAAAAATTGTGGATCTATTGGTCCTTGAAGACTTGCCAATTGATTTTCCGATGGTTAGAGAAAAAAAAATCCACTCCATCCTCAGTAATTAAACTTGATTTATTGACAAAGTGTAGACTGCAAGTGAAAATTCAATAGAGAAAGGGACTCTCTCTTCTTTCTCTCTCTCGCTCATAAAAACAAAACCTTATCTGTGCAAAGGAGCACCCATGCTAGTTTTGAGGGGGAAGAAAAAACAAAAAGTTTAGTTACAAACCTTGTGTATCACATTTTCTACTATGCAGTGTACACTTTTTTCAATAATTAAAAAATAATTAAAGAGTTTAAATAAAGTATTAACATACAAGTTTACAAATAAATTTTAAGTAACCCAAACCCTTTTTTTCAGAGAGCATAAAGTACAAAAAAATCAATTCAAATTGTTATTTATTTTCCAAAAGAGAGATGATCAAATATTATAATTCTGAAGAAAAAAATAAATAAACAATATGTCTAGAATTCTAAGCAAAATTTCTTTAACTGCCAAAATAATAGCCAACATGTATATCGAGTACATACATCTGATTCAATTTTTAAAATGCTCATGCTACATGTAACATGCACCGTCATGTTATACATTTAAGACATACTATATATACAGAAATTCACTTCTTCCTAAAAATTATATTAATTTGCATCTTTTTTCTTTTTTTCACTCTTTGCATCACTTAATATATATTTGGAACAAAATGGCAAAATAAGGAAATTTTGCTGAGGAATAATAAAACATCTCAACCATAATAAAGTCATCTTTTCATAATGATTTAATTGCTGGTAAGAGGAGGGGAAACGATAAAAATGCAGGAATCAAATTGTAAATATACTTACAAAGAGTCTTCCAGACAAAAACCACTGTTATATAGAGCATCAAGTACTTTATTCTTATAAAAGTTTAAGATGGAGATAAACTCTAGCTGACTTGGTCGACATTTAGAAATAGAAAGATATCAGAATTCAAAAATTCTTTAAAGAAAGAAATATTTTTGGAAATACCAAAATATACACTTGAAAAGTAAAACTAATATCCACAAAAAAAAAGAACTGTGCTCATCTAAATCAGGATGCAGTGCAGACTTAGGATTATTTAATATATGAAATATGTCAATGCTCAGAACTGATCTTGACCTATTTCTATGACCTTGAACTTTAACTCTTCCTCATGTACGTAAGAGTTAAAGGCTGAAGTAATATTGACTAATAATAGTTACAATGACAATCTATCAACAATTCCCTTAATTTATTTTAAACAGAAATATGAGATGCTTAAGAGTTATTGCCCTTTTTGCATATTTTTTTTTTCTGTCAACATATCACTTCATACCTCTATCAGTTTCAAATATTAATAGACCCCATATTTCAAACCAACGAATGCAAGCCCTTTTGACCCATGAAGAAACTAATCATTTTAAACCAGAGTCATGCAAGAAACCAGCTAGGATTCAAACCAGGGATTTCACCAAGCAGCTGAGTCGAGGAGAAAGGAAAGTGTTACTGGGATATTAGTAAAAAGTTGCAGACCTTTAGGATCAAAAGTTGCTCATAAATATCACTGATCAAGTCATGCACAGCATCAAAATCGAGCGCACTCAGATCTTGCTGGGTCAATTCCATACTCGCACTGCACTCGAGTTTTGTCTACCATACAAAGGTCAGGAATTTAATGTTTTTTTTCCCAGTGGAAATTCATTTTATGCATATAATGGGAGTAAAATAAATATATAGAAATAATAGGAAAGGAGACTATCTTACACTACATATTAAATGCTTGAGGACAATTTCCAATTCCATCCCCCTCCCCACACCCAAAAACATTGACTGCCATCTAAGTGAGTTGCATGAACTGATTGAAAGATATGAGGTGGGGTGGGAGACATGAATGCTTGCTTAAAGTTGCAATTTCACCCTAAGTTGAATAAAGTGGTTGAAAAAACAAATGGGTTGGGGTGGAGGTGGGGGTAGGGGGTGGAGGTCTGCATGTCCTCAGGCACTTATTTTTACAATACGACAAAGCATGCAATTCAGCTGTTCATAAATTGGTTTAAATCTTCAATCAAATACCTTCTGCTTCATAATGGTCTGTTCAATGTCTGAAATATCCCCCACTGTGACCCTCTGAGTCTTCAGCATTCTCTCCAACAGAGTCAGCCAATCACGGAGCTCCGCTACTGACCGATCAAAGTCCAGGATGAGTGAACTCTGACTGACCTCTGAGGTCACAGCTGTCTGTCTCGACTCTATGATTACAGTGTGCTGCATCTGAGAAACTTTAACTGAAAGATAAAAAAAAAATTTCAAACTTCTACAACACAAATCCATCACATCCATGAAATTATATGTTTTCCACATAATTTCATTACAATTTCAATGCCATGTTTCTGTTACGGTAGTTAATTTTAAATCTTTGAGACTTTTAACTGTAAATTTGTTTACCGTTTTTTTTTATTATTCCACTGTTTTTTTCTTTAAAAAAATATTGCCAGTTGATACAGAATTTTATTGGCATAACCCAGTGTTCAATATGTACATGCACTAAATTTTAAAAGAACTACTTATATTAACAGCATACATTCAAGTTTAACAAAACAAACCTTGTGTCAACACTTCTTCTAGGAAGTTGTCTGTCACAGGTTTGATTCTGTCCACCAGGCCCTGTAATTTCTCCCAATCAGAGTTGACCTCGTTGATTTGCTGCTGAATGCTGTCTGGCATCACCACTTCCTGTTCGGCACACTCCTCCATCAGGTCCCCATACTGACTGTTGATGCTCTCTACATTCTCTCTGTGGGAGTCAATAGCTGCCCTTGTTGACTGTTATAAAAAAGATTTCTTAAATACAGAGAGGTGTAAAAATTTTGAATTCTGATATCCTTTCACTTTTTTTAAATCATATTTTTTTTCTTTAAGCATATACATTCCATTCTTGTAGACAAATAAATATGTTTTTAACAGACTCCAAATCTCAAACTCCCAGAAGGAATCTGCCTTCATTGCACAACAGATTTCATACTTTAAACTTCGATCCATATAACAAAATTATCCATATATCTATATAATTATACAAGCATCTTTACAATATAAGTTATGGCTGCATACAGTTCTGTACATGTATATGTGAAAATTAATACTTCAGTGGAGCCTCATTTATCCGGACACTTTGGTTTCTACTCTTTCTAGTCAATATTTGTCTGGATATGTGAAGCGTCCGGATATCTGAATTACAAGTTAAACAATACAAAATAATGTAAAAAATTTCGTTCCGATGAAAAATCATCCAAATACTGAAGCATCTGGAGTCCAGATATCTGAAGGTCCACTGTATTTCATTAATTTTTGTACAATAGAAAAAGTTTGATCACACTACACACTATACCTCAGGATCTACGACAATGGAGTCGTCCTGGTCCATTGAGGTGGCTGAGGTGGGGGCGTGCTGGGCCTCTAGGAGGGACCGAGTGGAGGTCAGCCATTGCTGGAGCTCTGACACCTCCGACTGGAATTGCTGCAGCTTGTGGAGTCTCTGTTGTGTCCGGGTGATGTGGAGAGGGATATCACTGGCCACCTAAACAAAGGCAATTACCGTAAAACAGGGTTATAGCAAAGTTATAATAAATGATGCTCACAGCAAACAAAGTACAGTAAAACACAGCTATAATGAACATGCTAATAAGGCATTTACACTTACAGCAAATTGATTTTTTATTCTCCGGGTCATTATTTACATGCACATATACACATAAATAGGAGCACTGAGAAATGCACTAAATCAAGTCTACGCTAACTTGTTCTAAAATCAATTTCCGCCAAATATCGTACATGCTAAATATATTACATTTACAGTATCTGATGATTAATTGTATCAACATCATAAATATCTTGACTTAAGTTGATCTAAGGTAAAAACTCACCTTGACAAATCTTTTGTTAAGGCTATCCAGATCTTTATGTATATTTTCTTTGTCCCCTGGTGTAAGAGTTGTCCCCCTTAGTAACTTCTCTCCCTTTGTGTTTACTTCTTGTAACATTTTCTTCTTTCCAGTCACCTCATCCTCTTTGTCCTAATTAAGAGAAAACAGATTTCTTACCGATAAAGTTCTTGCAGTGAACAAGTAGCACTTGTCCATTCGTAACTTTTAGTTAACACATTTTTTTCCCCATTTCACGCAGAAATTATATTAAAACTATCACTTGGTCATGTTTGAAGAATTTTGTGTTTTGTAAAATATGTTGAACAAAAGTTGTACAATCCCCCCCCCCCTTCTCATTTAATATATGACAGAAATTTAATTACAGAATTAAAATTTCTGCAGTTGTCTTTCTTTCTCCCCCCTCCCCCCCTCCATCATGATATGAAGTTGAATATCCATAATGTATAAAGCAGATAAAATATAACTATCCAGTACGATATATCAAAGATCATTCTTATCATCATGTTTCCCTGACCATAAAATTCAATTTAATTCTACCATCCTTTATCCGAGATTTAATGACCTTGATTTTCTCGAGGGCCTCGTCTAAGCTCTTCTCCTCCAGCGTGACGTAACTAGCTAGGACGTTCTCTGTCTCGTCAATCCACAGGAAAAGATCGTCCATTTCCGTGGAGAAATCGGATGTCTTCGTCCTGTCGTCTGCTGAGCTATAAAGTGTCATGAAGAGAAATGTTGAAAAGATATAGAGGTGTAAAATCTCGAAGCCAATTTCATTATTTCTGATTTACATTTTAAGTACCATGAACTACTTTGAATTCCTGGTGGTCATCAATGCAATGGTAACCTTTTTCTTTAATCACCAAATTCATTGAATTTATTTCAACAACCTTTCTATCATATTTTTTTTGTTACCATCAATTCAATACTTAATTTAGCAGTATGAAGAGATTGATACAATATGCAATTAGGAAGAGCAGAATAATTTTGTTACAGTGTATGATAGCAACCTTATACATAAACTACACATACATATTAACTGAGCAGCCTATGAGCCTTCTCAGCCTACAAACCTCATCTGCCTATTGGTCATACCAGTGCATGAGCCTTCTCAAAGTATGAACTCTCTCAACCTTTGAGCCTTCTTAGCCTATGAACTCTTTCAGCCTTTGAGGCTTCTTAGCCTATGAACTCTTTCAACCTTTGAGCCTTCTTAGCCCATGAACTCTTTCAACCTTTGAGCCTTCTTAGCCTATGAACTCTTTCAACCTTTGAGCCTTCTTAGCCTATGAACTCTTTCAGCCTTTGAGGCTTCTCAGCATGTGAGCCTTATTTATCTATGAGCCTTATACACCTATTAACCCTCTATGTCTATATTAGCCTTATCACCCTCTGAACCTACTCACCTGTCTGCTTTGTCCAGGACAGCATGACAGAGACTGTCCCACCTCTTGTTGATGGAGTCCAGCTTCTGTCGCAGTGTCACCGCGTCCACCTTGTTAGACTGTCGAATGACTTCATTTCCTTCAGCGTTCATGTTGTTCAGGATGTTCTGGTGGTCCTTGATACCACTGCTCAACTCCTACAAAAAGGCGGAAAATATATTTCAGAAGTACAAAGCTGATGTCTAAAATAAAACATTAAAACCCTTTCTTTCATCATAAATAAAATCATCAAAAATTACATGAAAGTAAAACAATTATTAAGACTGCACTGTAATATGGGAAAATCACCATTTCATTTGTCATTACTTCATTTTAAAATAATTATACGCGACTATCTGCTTACACAAAGTGACCCTTGCAAATACATCTATTTTTATCATGAAAGATTAAACATGTACAATATATAATAACCAAAATTTGGGAGAATTCCCCCCTCTTTGATTATCTGATGAAAGTAAGGTGTCCTGAAAACAACAAGGCATCTACTGCAGATCACTAAATTTTCGTGACACCTTATTTTCGCGAGATTGTCATTTACTCTATACTGTAAACAGGCTTATTTTCGCCCCATCTTATTTTCGAACTTGCAAACAATTTAGCCCCATTTTAAATTCACCCTATCATAGTTTTGTAAAAGAATTCAAACTGTTTTCTTTGAATTTGCCCCGTTTTAAATTCGCCAAAATGAGGGTAGGGGGAAAAGGGCGAAAATAAAAAGGGGGCGAAAATTTCCCTGTATACAGTAAAAGCGAGATATAATTTTCGCGAATTGTTGTTACTTCTCTATAAAATCTTAAGGAATACTATTATACGCGAGAATGAAATTTTTGCGAGCTCACTGTCTCGCGTAATTACGCGGAAATAAAGTTCTTGCGAATAAAAAGTGATTTACAGTATTTGTACTCCTTCTTTCCACCTTACCTCATGTGCTGCCCTCCCCTTCCTCTCCAGATCAGCTTCTGCCACCAGCAGCCATGTTGTCACCTGCTTCATGTCCGTGTGGAACCTTTCCCATTGTTTGGAGTCCGAGGTCCAGGTCCTGTAACAGAGAAAATTCAGGTTAACATTCCGTGAAAGTGTACATTCAGCCTCCATATGAAATCTATTGTATGTACCTCTTGCAGGAAAGCTGTCAATCCAAATGGACTTAATTAACAGAATTTACCCATAAAAGATAATTGCCCACAGAAAATACCACAGTACACATATTTGACTCTATTGGCTAAATGACACGCAATCCTGCTAGCTCCTTAACCATATTAACCACAGACCAGTTCATTCACCAGAATTCAACATCTTAATTCAATAATGCTGACAGCAGAGAACCGACAGTCTATTGTATGCCAGTATATACACTCACAACAATGGAGTAACCCCTAAATCAATAGCAGTGTTACAGGACACTAAAGCTTGGGGGCATTTGTTGGCACAAAGTCATAAATGCTTCCCCCAACCAAAATAGATGTTGTATCTATGAAAATATAACCATCACAAGCATATATGCTAGTTAAAATGTATTATGTCTATCAAAGAGGGGGCTTAAAAATCTTTATTAATAAATGAAATGTGTTTTGATACGCCTGGAGCAACTGCATGAATATTTCTAGACATTACAGAGGATGGTTTCTAGAAGATATTAACCTTTCAGAAACCACTTAGTTAATACTTAATGTAGCTATATATAAATCTAAGTTTTCTCTTTTTTCTGGCATCACATTAAAAGAAACAGACAATGACAAAATTAAGATATCTCTCTGAATTAGTAAAACAACAAGCTGAAAGCTTTGGGAATTTGATTTCCAAAACAGTCTGTTCCATTATGTTTCTAATCACACATCTAACTAGATGGAATGTAATCTACATGATGAGTTCTGGATTTAAGGTCCATCAACCCTCTGAGAAGAGAGATAACTCCAACTGGGAAAATGATTTTTATTTCTTTAATTTAAAAATTGTCAAGTGACAGGCTATTCCTGTCAAATTTTGTCTTGTAGGATATGATGAAACCATGCTCATTTCAATTATAAATCTGATTTCTTTTTGAAAACCAAAAGTGTTTATATTTCAACCTATTTCAAATGACATCCTAAATTGTAGATATCCATGTGTTCAATCTGACATCAAAAGGGCATATCACTCTACCTGCATAAAACAACCCTGGGCATAGAACTCTTCAGTGATCAGTGTATAGAGCTTCTTTAAGTCACCCACCTGTCAGTCTGTTCCTGTACAGCCAGGAAGAGTGTCTCCCATCTCTTGTTGATGGAGTCCAGCTTCTCCTTCATAGCTTTAGACTCCAGCATGTTGGACTGAGCTATGATGTCATTTCCTGTGGCATTCATGTTGTTTAAGGTTGCACGGTGGGTCTGAAGGCCATTACTTATCTCCTGTACAAAATAAACATTTACATGTATAATGTATTGCATCAACTTTTATATATCTAAAACCTTCAAAATTATTCCTAATTCTCTATTATGAAATTTTTAAGTGCCTAATGAACAATTGTGTAGAATTTCATGTTACATGTAGGTTACTTAGTTTTCAAGCAAAGGTACTTTACTTAAAATGCATGAATTGTCGATGTATATTTATTATACATGTACATACGAAAAGAAAAAAAAAAGATTTGGTGGACAGATGCATTGCTACTTTCTTGTCCTGTTGCCACATGGCTCTTGATCATAATTAAATACAACCATGATTTCAAGCATAGAAAATAGAAAACTTCTTACCTTATGAGCCATATCCCCATTCATCTCTAGGTCAGACTCCGCCACCAGTAACCACGTGGTGATCTCCTTCAGATCCGCATGAAACTGTTTCCACTGCTCCGACGCTCTTGTCCATCGCCTTAATGAACAGAATTCATCCTTACTTTTACGAAACGTACAGTACTAAACAACCTTAAATTTTCCAACACTGGTATAATTAAACTAATCTCACATACATCCAGGGAAAATTGACAAAAATCCTTTGAATACCATCCTAACTATTCGGCTGACAAACACAAAAGGTATAATTGGCATCAACAACCACAAAATATCAGGGCATTTGACAGTTGAATCATTTATTTTTGTCTGTGGGATTCTGCATCTTTAATTCAATAATCCCTTGCAGGACGTAAATAGTATTCTCTGCGGCCAGTATATACTTGCACATGCAAAACCGATAAACCATGGTAAAATCAATAGTGAACTGTGGAAATAGCAAAGCTTTTTACTGACGGAGGCTATTTTGGATAGCCTCATGCTATAAATATTTCCTGGAACTGTAAACAATGTACATACTCCGATATTCTATGTATATGTTCCATGTTACCAATGTAATAGTGCCAGGCTCAATTGAAGGTCAGTCAAACCTGTACTTGAGAGTGTTTGAAAGACGAAGTTATTGATACAATCTGCACCCTTAGCAAGCAATATAACATGCATATTATGATATTCCAAGTCTTGGTGTACTTTTAAAATACAGGGAAATACAGGAAAAGAACTTTGCATAACAGTTTTCACCCCATAACCCCCAACCCTCCCCAGAATACCAATTTCTATTATTTCATGCACAAGAGACTACCGGGGTATATAGTTGCCTCATCTCAATTGGAAGCTATCACAGACTTCTATTTGACTTAAATGGAGCTATTATTTTGGTCTTCTTGCATGTATGTTAGTAATAAACTATTCAGATTGCTGACAAACGTGTATATGATGCATTAAATAGTTTTGTTTAGATTAATTTAAATTGGTGCTTAGGTAAATCTTCTATGTTATCCCCAACCCCAACTACACCCAGAAATCCAACCCCCTTATGTTCCCAAAATGACTTTTCCAGATACCCAGAACACTTCATTCTAGAGATAAATACACCAAGCCTTTCCATTATTTACACTGCACAACTTGTACAAAGTATATTTAGTGCGTGCAATGCAGTGAATTTACAAACTATAGGCCCACATAATTACACGTCCTTATGTAACACATATATTCATTACTAACTTATACCTTGGCATAATATTTTCATTACAGATTGATAGCTATAGGGTTGTCGTACATGAAGGTGTCAATTATCGTAGATTACCTGTCTGATATATACGACTACCTATCTGTATATACTCTTACTGATAAACTATGACAGGTGTCTGTTTACTCTATTTACACTGCGTCAAGCAAAATTACTTGTACCTATATATTTACAATACCAAAGGTATTTTTAACCTAAATTCAAGGTATTAATTTACAGGTATATATTAAGCTCTTTTCTTGTAGTAAACTGATCATTCTTGCTGTCAGATTTCATCCATAAATAAAAATCTACAATCAAAATCATATACATATATCATGTTTTGCAGGAATCCATTTTACAGTTGTTTTCCCCCATCAATAATCTTTTTCAATATGAAATTTCCAGTGTAAACTAAAATGGGGAAAAACTCCTAGCATTTTTTATAAGGTTTACATTATTTTTATCTAATTCCAAATTTCTAATGCTTACAGAAAGTAACCTATTCTTTCATCTGTGAGAAAAAGGAGCATTAAATATGTACTGTACAATCCATTTCTTGAAATATTTTATAATATGAATAAAAAATTCAAGAAAAACCTTCACTAATAAAGTCTACTAACTGATACTAATTAAGCCAATTAACTTACTTGATTAGCTCTGGGTCATAAGGCACCGTAAATGTCTGATTTTGAATCTTGCAATTTGCCATAATTTCCTCACTTGTGTTTCAACATTTTAATTTTTTTTTACAAAATGTAAATAAATCCAATAAATAAGAAATAATTTCTTCCTTATTCCCAGTTTAATCCAATCATTGACAAACAGTGTATATACTGATCGTGTGTCTGGACTATTACCGTAAATACCCTAATCTCAGTCACGGCCTAGATAGCAATTAGTCAACTGTATATATCACTATTCTATAAATCTACAAAGGACAATGTATTAATGATGGAACTTTACAAAAAGTTTAAGTGGTGAAAATATCTTTTTCTCACACAAGAACATTTTATTACTTTTTACATAAAGATTTATTTAAGGGGGGAGGGGGATAGCAAATTCCTAAACATTGTTAGAAAGTCAGACAGAGTAGAGCAAACATTGAATGGAATCTTTTTATGCTAAAAAATGCAGAGAGCCTTATTAAAAGGAACTTACGATTCTTGTACAAATATGATAAACCAAATTCTCTAAAAAGGAGGTACTTTGGGATGCAAACAAACATGCTTGCATGGTTTCTTTTTTCTTTCTCTTTAAAAAAAAATATTTTGGCCTTTTAAAGGAACCTCTGAAGAATTTCCATACAAACAGACACAGTGGCCATTATAAGGGCCACTTGATATATCCTGTATTTCTGAAGGACGCTTTGAACAAGATTGTATTAAAGCAAATTTAACATTCTAAAAGACTTTACACACACACTTCAATTTTCTATATAAATCGCTAAATGCCACACTTGATGTCAAATTCTTTGCACAATTCCATAGCTATGCACTTTTAAATGATGCTTTATATTTTCAGTTCTCATAGACTTGGAGAGTTCAAGGAGTCTTGAACTAAATTTATTTTTCAAAATAAAACTTAAATCAAGAAGAGTAATAAATTTTTCAAACTATCAACATTTTTTAGAATATTACATCTAAGAACTTCAGGCTCTCCATACAAGAGGTTCAAGAGATAATTTTTTTTTAGATGAACTACGGTATGAAGTGATCTGGAGCAGTTCAGTCAAGTGTATAATTCATTCGTAGTGGCAGGAACCACCCACCCTTGTCTAGCCATTGAGTAAAGCCATTGAGAATGACAGACCTATCATTAGATCTGCCCAATCACCGAAATTAGGGTAACTCTGGAACAAAAGGATTACCCTGCAGGGTCACGACCCCTGACGACCCCTAATGACAGCCAGTCAGATTACAGAACAAGAGGATTCCCCCAGATCATTTGACCCGTAATGACCTTATAGAAAACCATTTACTACACAAGGTCACCTGCAGTCAAAACCCATTGACTTCAAACACTGACAACCTATAATGGCAAGAACTGCAGTTTCTTTTCCATAAAATACTTTTTTTAACTTTCAAAGACAATCATCCCTTTCAACTCCAAACAGATCAATATTCTTTGAGATGTTCAGGTGTGTACAAATGTTTCAGTGTTAATAGTCTCTGTATAATTAGCAAGGTCATTACAAAGCAAATAGTTTAAATATCTGTCCAGATTAACGAGATACGGAGATGGTGTCTAATCAGCTGATAACCACGTCAATATACAAAGAACATCGCAGGCTGATTTAACTTCACAGAGCTCGCATTTCTTCATTGAATACCAACAGTTATAAATCTCTATCTTCAAAGTTCGTTAAATCTGTCCTGTTAAAATTTAAACTGAGTCTTAAGATGATGACACACATTTTTTTAGAACATAATCAGATCAAACTGATTTTTAAAGAAAACCCTGCCTACTGTTTGTACAACAGCTAGATTTAGATGCTCTTCATGGCTGTATTAATGAGACAAGGCATAATTCTAACACCGATGACACTCTCATGATAATCAAATTTTGAAAAAAAGTACAAATTAAGTTAAATATTCTTTTTACAGCCAAAAAAAGCTAATGCTTCTTAAATACTTTAATATCCAAAATGAGTCGTTGAGGATGCATTGAGCCATTAACTCTTTATTAAAATATATTTGATAAAAATCTTATAGTAAAAGTCTTATAATTCAATTCATTCAGATAAAGTCTCGAAATTAATGTAGAGAGAAAACTGCGATCCCAAAAAAGGAGTTCTATAAACTCGTTAGGATGGGTAATAATTAAACTTGACACTTTCCCAGGCGACAAAATCTGTTCCTGCTGTGCAGTAAAAGCTACTTATTCTCCTGTAATGACACTAAACCTAATCATTACCCCTGACATCCCTGACAGTTACCCTGAGGTTTTAGGATTTCTTGTGAACTTCCACAAAATCATTAAACAAGGGATAAAGTATTCATATTTTGGAAATTTAATAATTCTTCCTTACAATTTCAAACTTGAAAATACATGTATGACAATGTTACAACGATGATTCAAATTTGATGTAAATTCTTGTTCAAAAGACCTCTAATAATGACCTTGATCTGCATGCATGACCTTGACATAATTAATCTAATCTAGGTCAAATCAGACCTTCGATCCCAGCTCTCTATGTTATTGGTATGTCACCAGTCATCACAACATATTAAGGAAAACAGGAAGTTGCTCAAAGATCTGATTTTGATCAGATTATAAATAACAAACTATACTAATTAACTTTCTCATGCAGCTCAATAGTCAGGGCCAAGAAATAAAGTTGTAGTGGCTTGACAAAAGAACAAAAAAGACAAAACTGAAGACATATGTTCTTCATCCTAAATCCATACTTGTAAAAGACTGACATTTATATATATTAAAAGTTATACATCTGTATAAAAGTTATACATCTGTATCAAGTGCTATTGCCTTACTTGTGTGACATGTTGAACTGGCTGTTGATCTGCGTCCAGTCGGCCCGGAGCTGTTCCAGGGTCAGTCGGACCCTCCCCGCCTCCTCAGGGGAACACCGGGGTAACACCCCCTGTCTCTGCTGTTCCAACTCCTCCATTCGCGGATGTAACTCCTCCAGGTGACCTTGGATTTCCTGCGGAGTGACACAATTTACCACCCCATTAATTCAGCCTTATAAGTTTTACAATCCTATTAAAAATGCAGTTTGAAGACTTTTGTTTTTTGGATCAATATATTCTGCTTAGAGTGCAGAATCTTACACTTCGAAGCAATGGTTAAGAATTTATATGACCTCAATGAAGACAGAGCTTTTAAATCTGACATTTTCCAGAAATTCCCAAATGAATTTTTTATTGTTTTTAACATCTTCTTGCACTATGATGGAATTATTTTTCAGGATGCATTAAATATGTATATTTTCTCTCCCTTACAGCTTAAAAACTTCCTACATTTTGGACTTCTTGTACGAATATATTGAAGAAGCTTCTGTGTTGTGATTTATAATGACGAACCATAATTTGCGAAAATAGTGTATATACCTATTAAGTTGCTCAGAAACAGTTCTTAGGAAGGACAATCACAATTCTATATTACTGTAAAATCACATTTTTGTGGGGTCAAATTTCAAGGTTTGAGGAGAAAATATTGGTTTATGGGGACTTGATTTCATGGCTGGAAAATGTTTAAAATAGTAGAAATGCACAGGAAATTTTAAATTTTGGGGTGGGTCTCTCCATGCTTTGAAAACAATGAAAGTTAGACTCCCAGGAATATTAGTGATTTCACAGAATAGCTTTATTTCAAATGGTGAAATTATTCCAGTCCTAACTTTTACCTCTAGTATTTCTCCCTGCTGATTGATGTCGTCAAACAGATTCCCATGCAGCACGTGTGACAACAGCTTGGTATGGATGTGTGACAAGTCCTCCACCAGCTTCTGTAGGTCATGTAGATACTCCATCGGAGATTTCCCAGACATCCTTGCTGCTGCACTGGTTGTCATGACGACGGAGGACTTGAACACCATTGGTCGATCTGGGGTGGTGATGTCCCTGCGACCTTTGACCTGTTGACTGATGTCCTCCCATCGTTGGTTGAGGCGTGACACGTCTTCTTCCACCAGTTTCCCTGCCCCCTGGGCGTTCAGTTGCCGCGACTCTTCGTTGACGGACTTGATCTTTCTTTCTCTTCTGCTGAGCTCTTCTTCAAATGCCTGAAATGTGGAGAAACTGAATTATGATTACACAAATGAAATTCATGGATTGCATGAATCTAATTTCTTTTGTTACATACTCTTTGAAGTTCATGATCTATATTTTCAACTTTATTTGGGTAACAATTATTCTGCATAATTGCTCCATTTCTGAAAATGTGTACAGCTACTTCAGGATTAAGGATTCGGAGCATACAGTTAGAGATACCTTTAAAGTAGTAATTAACTTATTTGCCTTGCTTTAGCATATACGTGTACACAATATATAGTATAGAAAGAGAGCAAATTCCTGCAAGTGTGGAGAGACAACTTGTCTGCATGCTCTAAGATCAATTTCTTCTTTATATTCACAAATTGGAAACATTTTGAAGCATTCTAAGATAAGATTATGTAATATGTGATTTGGCAAATGCAAACGAGTTATACAGCTGGGTAATGATACAAAATTCTAGGATTCTGCAAGAAAGAGTTGAACTTTTGAATTCACTTTTAAAGATATTTTTTGTGATCAAATGCACTACAGATGTTAACAATTTTCGATACTTTGCTTAATGAATCAAAATATTAAAGATTAAGCTTCATTTCAACAAACCCTTCTCTTTCTTATCTTATTTAGTAAAATATTTTTTTTTTCTTCAAAACTTTCATACAAATCTATTCTCAATAAATAGTTTTCATTTCTCAATTTAATTTTTTTTTTAATGGAGGGGTGGTTTCATTTAAATTTGTGAATTAATTTCTTTCTTCCTTTCAATCATCAAACACCATATCACTAGTCAGTAGTCTGTATCAAGGGCAACAACTCTTACTGCAACTTGAAAACAGAATTAAAGGAAAATCACTTTATCCTACTTGTCGCATCATCCATACTCCGTATGTCAACATCACAGCAATGTAGCCGAGCAGAAATAAAATGGATACCATGGCAACCATCATAAACACAGCTGGGATGTCCATTTTGTTTTTAATTAATTAGCTGACAATCACATGACCAATGTGCATTTCTTTGACGAGATAGAAATCCATCACAAATATACCTCATGTACCACTCAATTGGCCTTTTTTCACATTATTTCATAAGTTTCTTCACGATCCGTTTTTTCCCAATTTGACCAATTCAAGTTTCCTTATTCCAGTTACCTTGCATAATAACCACTTTCTTTTTGTGACACAAGATGATATTTTATTCCATACTCTCTGCATTCTAATGGAAATCCCTATTGATTTTATTCTAATAATCTAAATGCAGGTTATACACATACAGATCCTGAAATTAATTCCTTTCAAGTCATCACGGTTCAGCAAAAAAATTCTTTAGACACTAAAGCATCCTGCAGGCATAAAATGAACAAAATCATACAAAACAATGTCTATAAAGTATTAAAAGATGAGGCTAACCCAACAGATTAAGTGCTTGCTTCACACTGTTACTTCCAACAAATCCTTGATTAATTTATCTCCATAGAAAAAAATTTCCGTTTCCAAGGAAGAATTATGATCCATGACTGCACAGCAAATCATTTGCAACAAATTACGATTATTTCTGCATCCTGAGATAGGGAACTATAGTATAAATGATGATAATTCACCAATCTGAATATATCCACAGAATTTTTCACATTTTAATGCATGACTGTCTCGCTTATCTATGTGTACAAGAAATAGATTTTAATCCAGTTGAAAAATAAAACATGTCCATTATTTTAACAAGTCTAGAGGAAGTATGTACTTTGATTCAAATGAATATTGTAGGTGTCCATATATTTCTTAGAAGTGTATATAATTCCTCTATCAATTCACTTCAGTTTTAGACAAAAATCAACACATAATTTTATTTGCCTTGATATCATGACATCTTCTTTCAAAGAGAATGAAATCAATGGATACCACAAATTCATTACCAAGGAAACTTATATAAAAAAAATTCTAGAAGAATTTACTAAGGTAAAAAAAATTCTTCATCTTCATCACTTGGTTAATTTTCAGGGAGCATTCTTAATTAACACCACTGATTACTTCCATCATCAGGCCTTTACTCTAGGTCGTTAACACCTAGCATGACCTTCGGACCTGGAGAAGCTGAACCAATACTGCCAAGAAAGGGGGAGGGGAGGCAGAAATTTTGCACCAAGATCCCTGCAGGGTTTTATATCCGTCACAGCAAAATCCAACAAGCGTGCATTGTAGAGAAAATTACAGAACATTTTCAAAAATTCCTAACTCTCTAAGACACAACAGATGCTAGCTGTTGTTTACTTGCCAAATGATCAGTATTTTATTTAACTACAGGGTGGTATAAATGTTTCACAGATACAGCAACTTGTACACAGTGTTAGATGAACCTGAATGTGATTATTTCTTAGTCCTTGTTCTTTTTTTTCTGCATTGTAACACTTTTGATCCCCAGTACTTAATTCTCACAACAAATGATACACAATTTTTAAGAATTCTAGACATTGCTCTGTATATAAATCTTTAATGATATTAATCTTGAGAATAAAATTTCTGCAATTAGATGGTCTTCAAGTGTAATCAAGTGAAAAAAAAGTTCTCTGGAATTTAAAGCAATTAACAGTTTTCTAATTTCAAATCCATTATAAATGACTTTAATAGATATTTGGATAATGATTGTTATTATTTATATTTTAAAGAAAACTTGATCTATCTTGAAATTTTCAGAGATTAAAAACTACCTAATACATGTACGTTAAATAAATATAAAATTTCAAACCACAATATTAATTCTACAAAATTCTATTTCTTAAAAAAAAAAAAATTTTTCAAAAGCAGTTATCTGAATTCAAACTGAATTGAAAAACTGATATTTTAAATTTCTGTATTAGTTACTGACTTCAAGAGAAATGTACCACAACATACTGTTATATATCGCTACGCTCCTCATAAACATCTTCCTAAGTATAAGAAAGAGCCAAAATCTACACGCTATCAACACATACCAAAAGAGATGAATCAATTACAGATGTAACACATCTTGGCATTGTTCATTTCAATGACTGATCAGACTACCCACAAATAAAAGATCATTTACAGGTGGTCTTTTTATCACTTCCAAAGATTTTTTATTGTGTGATCAGAAAATGACATACTAATCACAGAAATTACGAACTTTTATCTATGCAAACAAAATAACTATGAGGATTGCAATCTTTAACATATTGTACTAACTAATCTAAAATGTCTTGCCCCTAACATTTCATTTGTGAACTTATATGCAGAATTGTTTTCTAAATTGCAAAAACTACATTTAATAGTGGCAGATGGAATTCAGACTGAAGAACTGCAAATAAAACTTGTTGAAAGTTATTACTTGTTTAAAGTATTCTATTCAAACACCCGAAAAAAACAAGTTTTAAAAACTTAACACTGAGATAGATCATACATGATCAAATGACTCAAACAAGAAAATCAAGAAATTCAGTCCTATTTCCCACCTCTTATGATCCACTCCTTTTACCTTTAGATCCTCCTTCCTGACCGATTGAATCCTCCTCTCGATGTTATCTAACCAGACATTGAGGTCCCTGATCTCCCCTTGTATCTGACTGTACGTCGACCCCACAGACAAAATAATGGTCTTCTTATTCTCCGCATTTGTCTTCACTTGATTCCACTTGGACTGAAAATTAAAATTTGAAAAATAATTTTTTTTTGTCATTTCATGTGCTATATAAAGATTTCTTTGTATTAACAACAATTTTTTTTTATACTTTTATGTTCATAAATCTGAGAAAATATGAACACATTCAAAATTCTGATGAAGTGTTCATGCAATCAAAAGCATATAAAAATTTCAAAAATAATCCATATTTACATGAAAATTACTGAAAAAGAAGACCGCTCATCTCTTTAACAATAGTAAGTCAAGATTTCTTTTCTTTAACCTAAATTAAAGGATCAAATTCACATTTTCTAGAATATATCCATAAAGAGAATTATATCCTATTATCTTCCCCTGGATGACTGACCTTCATATCTTCAACCTGTCGGTATATCCGAATGGCCTTGTCATGATCATCCAGATCTATTTTATGGGCCAGTAGTCGCCCCTGATCAGCAATACCAGACACATCTAGCTGCAATTTATTCACTTCTGTTTCAAGTACCTGAAAATTATATGTATCAATTTCAGTGTTTTCTACCATAATAGATTTAACATACTACTGTAAAATCATTACTTAAATTTATAACTTAATTGTACAATTCTGTTAAAAAAGATCATTTAAATTTTGCTTCAAAATCTCTATCCAAAATCTCTCTCCCTCCATTACTGGTAATTACCTACAATTTCACAACATTCCTAAACTTCAGTAATATCATTCTAGAACATTACCTTTGTTTTTTCCTCTGGTCTGCCAGACAAGTCATCAGCGGTCACTTGACCTTTGTTGACCAGGCTGTTGTCGAGGACAATGACCTCCTTCATGACCGTGTCATATTGTTCCTGGAATTCCCCATCGTCCGTTTCCTTAGAAGGGGAAGCCGATGATAGCATGGAACTCTGGGATACCTCTTTAACTGTTGTTTTGGTAATTTCCATGGAAACATTACCATCTTTTGTCTGTTGCTCCTGAATTTGCTGAAATAAAAGAAAATCAGAATTCAAAAACTGTTATTTATCTACCAAAGGTGTTCATGCAATGCAGATATTAATCAATATTCATACACTTTTACCATAAAACAGCAGCAAATTAGGTATGTTCCTCACCAAAATTCAAGTTATTGTCATGTCCTCTCCCTACTATTACTAAGATATACATGTAGCTAGAAATCTACTCTACAATGTATGTATAAAGCAAAGCTAATTTTATGCTCCAACAAAAAGAAGCCTGCAGACAGCTAAAAAAGCATTTTTTTGGTAGTTTCTATCTACGAAGCAGTCTCAAACCTACTATGAGTACACATATATACAGAACCTAAACACTCACACCAGACTCGGATTACACATGCACACTGACCTCTCACCTCTTTGTCTGATTACACATGCACACTGACCTTTACCCTTTGTCTGATGTCCTCCCAGCGCTGATTCAGGTGAGTGAGTTCCGGCTCGACCATGGCACTGTAGCGCTCACTCTTACTCATCAGACTGAGGGCCGAGTCCCTTACTTCCTCCACCTGACCGACAAGGTCGTTAATTTCCGACTGGAGGATGCTGATTTTTTCTTTCTCGTAGTCGGACATCTGTTGGTAGACAGAGAGCTGTTCGTGTGCCGAAAGTGTGCTCTCGGCTTTAGCTAGCCATTCCTTGACCTTCATTAACGAAGTCTGGAAGTCCACAAAGAGGAGTTCTAGGGTATTGATGTCATCCTGCAGGGAAAAAACAATTACTACATGTATCTTTTCTGCAGTTATTTAATCATTCTCAAATTTCACACATTATCTTCATATGATCATGACATACAAACTATCAGAAAGAGAAGATGAGTGACTGCCTAGCCCATCTTGCCATAAGAATCTGACACTAAATTAGTTTCTTACAAGTGTAATCATCACCCTCCTTCCATCTCCCTCCACCCTTAAACACACAATCAGTCTCTCCCCATATTCTATTCAAACTGAAGAGGATTGCTGTATCTGCTACACTTTAACAATTTTCTTCAGTAACTTACTGAGAGTTTCTCCCGTTTGACTAACTTACTGAGAGTTTCTCCCGTTTGACGGTCAGTCGTTTGGCCAGACTGTCCCACTCGTCACAGAGCCCCTCTATATGAGTGACAGCCTCAGGGAGTTCTTTATCCTCTGACAGGTCCTGGATCTGGTTCACCAGTTCTCGCATCGTGGACAACATCGATACCCTTCTCTGCATCTCCTCTTGTACAGACTGAAAATAAGTGATGAAAATTAGACATCATATTGGACTAATGCATTACTGTAAAGTTAAATTTTACTTGGGAATATAAAGACAAGTTGGCTTAGAAAGGAGCACAATTAGTCCCCATTGGAATTCCAAAAGTTTGTTGAAAAACTTGGGAGTCTGAAGACTACACAAATTTTTGTCTTTATACAAATGGCTTCATCTACTTTAAAAGATAATGGGCAAGGAATAAATCTTGTCCTTAATTGTGACCTGACTCTTTTACCAGACTATGGAGAATCCCTTTCCCTACCTTGACATAAGAGAGATCCGTATCCAGATTCCTGACTCCAGTTGTGTCCTCCTTGGTATCCAGGTCTTTGTTGACCGAGTCCAGGAAGTCCTTCACTGTGGTTGTCTCCTTCTTCAACTTTTTGGCCAGCTTCAAAGCTTTCTCCAGGGAGGACTTTCCCTTAGTGACCTATAAAGTGCAGAATATTTAAATTCATGTTTGATGCAACAAATTGTTTTACCTACATGCATTACATTGTGAGACTCTTGGGTGAGTGCATTTTTAGATACCATAAAACCCCTTTAAATACAAATAATTTTAAATTTTCCTCTTAACAATTTAATTCATTGAAACCTTATATACCCCAGGTTTCATTGCGCTGCCATTTGAATTGAATTGTAATGATAACCATAGATAAATGGACTTCTATTTGAAATATGACTTTACCTGGCCCCCTAAATCATTGTACTGCTGTTTAAGGGCATCCATCTGCTTGTTTAGTTTATCAGGAAACTCCACCTGTTGTTTCTCCACGATCTGTCGCCCGCTCTTAATCACATGTTCCACCTCCGATTTCAACTCACTCATTGTACGGTAAAATTTCTGCAAAATAACAACACAATAAAGTGAATTTTGAAGATAATGAGCAGCGATCAAGCTCAAAAGTACACTAAATTATACAAACTGGAAGTAAGGCAAACATGGACCTCTTAAAAGTAAGATCAGGTGCCACTGAATGACACAGTATGAATTACTGGTATACCATATGACCGATTTACCTTCTGACAATGATTTGAAAGAAAAGTTTTGCCCAAAGAATAAATGAGATAGGCATTCATAGTAAAGAAATAACAATCACATGTAAGGAACATATACATACCCAGCCTTATACTTATATCCCTCTAGTATTATTACTGGGATCTACTTGTAAGATATGTAAAATAGGTCAAAATGACCGTTAGATCTGGCTCTGTTGTCTATATATATATATTGTCCTTCATGTCTGTTTTATTGGGCAGCTGACAGTGAGCTCCTTAAGATGCCATAAAACCCTGTCATTTGCAATTTGTTTATGATGTATTTCAAGCACCTAGCTCTCTCAATAATTTCAGAAATCCATAAATCTTACAAATGATTTACAATATCATACTTTTAATCTAAATTGTCTATATGATATCACATTGTAGTAGGGAATACCTAAACATTTTGCAGATTGATTTATAATAGGTCTTGTAACATGTGTAATTACATCATTTAGTTCATTGGTCTGGAATTTTACATGAACTTTAAATTTAAAAGTTAAAAGGACCATTTTTTTTCTTAAAGTACATATTCTATGATAGAGATCATGTGACACACTGGATAAATGGCAAAAAGGTACGTTCTCCCACACTGACAGACATATTCTAAAATTTTCTTTTTCAAACAGACTGAAATCCAAGTGATATTTGAAACAATAAAGAAATCTATCCACTCACCACACAGATGTCTAACTTTTCCTGTAGCAGCCCTGGGTCCTCCGAGCCCACCTCCACTAGGTGTATCTGATCCCCAATGCTATCCAACTCCCGCTTCACTCGATTAAACTTGGGCTCAAAGTCTGCCGGCCTCTGAAACTTCCGAAATTTCACCGACACGTCGGCGAAATGTTTCCGCAGCAACTCGATCTGTTCGTGTAGCCTTGCGCTGGCCTCCATGTTGCCTTGTGATTCTAAATCCGCAGAATAAGCCTCCAGTTCCCCCAGCATTTCTTCGTTTTGTTTGAATTCCTCCTTTAAGGAGTCGTACTCCCCCGGTACGTCACCAGCGACGACGTCTGCGTCGATCCTCTTCTGCAGGAGGTCTGCGATGTCGGACATCCAGTTGGTCATTTCTAGAATCTTCCTCTCAGTGTCCTGGGCCTGGCTAATGGAAGTTTCTAGATTGTGGATCTTCTCCCTTGCCTACAAATGGAAGAATGAAAGATTTCAATATCCTACATTATAATTGTTCAAGGAAATATCTTTGCACAAACAATGGCATTCCTGCATCATTACACTGATGCATTATCAAAGTAGTGCTCAGGTAAGAGTAATACAATGTACACAGACAAATTCCCATACATCTATCCTACACTTCTACATATCCGTCCAATATCTCTATCTTTTACTATCTACATAACCATCCTAAACTTCCTACATGTAAGTACTGATCCTATACTTCCTACATTTTTATCCTATTTTTTGCTACATTTCTATGTTCTCTTCCTACAAAACCATCCTATACTTCCTACAAATCCCTCCTTTGGTTCCTACTGACCTGGCAGTCCAGGATGTTCCACCGGTCACTATAGGTGTCCAGCTGTGACTTGATGTGGTCCACCATTATAGAGTTAGCCATCAGGTCCTGTCCTAACTTCTGTAGTCGGTTCTTCTTCTCCAGCGTGTGGTCCTGGAGACAGATTTCTAGGTCCTACAACAAAAAGGAAGGCTCTGTATTAATTTAAGCTCTTCACATATGATAAAGATTTTAACATAAGTTTTTTATCTTTGTTTTATTTGCAAATAAGCAATGCTTACCTGTTTATTTCTTTATTACTTTATTTATTTCTTAATTAAGTCTTACATCTAAATCTTCAGAAATTTCCTCAGCATCAGTGCTTGCAAGTCGTGGGCGTTTGATTTTCCTTTCTAGCAAATTTAAACGCTCAGTCTCCTCACTCAAAAATGCTGCAAAAAAGGAGTTAAATAAGATTTCTTGGATAAAATACTTCACTGCTTAATCAGAAAAATTTTGCTTATATGAACTGAAGATGATAATAGTAGTTTCCTTAGACAAACTACACCTGGTGGTGAAAAAATTCCTTTTACCCTATGAACTTTAAAAATGACCTTGACACTGGCAAGATCTTTGGATATTAATGATCACTTCAATTTTATTCCATGTCTCATTTATTTTTCATTACCAAGTCTGGAGATATATAAATAGGTCAAAGCATTGCCTATCAGTCTCCATATACAGTGGAGCCTCGTTTATCTGGACGCTTTGGTTCCCAGTCAATTTGTCCGGATATGCGAAGCATCCGGATATCTGAATTCCCAGTTAAACAAGATATAATAAAGTTTAAAAAATTCCGTTCTGATGAAAAATCGTCTGGATACTGAAGCATCTGGATATCTGGAGTCCGGATATCTGAAGGTCCACTGTACATGTTAAAATAAAAAAGTTTTTAATTTTTGCCAATAAACTCACCACTGAACTCCTTCCACTGGTTCTCTGCCGCAGAGAAGATCTGGGAGTAATGGCCCACCCTGTTATACACATCTGTCCACAGGGCGTTCATCCTCATCAGGGCCCGTGCTAGGTCCTGGAGGCTCCCCGCGGGGGCCTTGTTCAGCATGTCATTAGCATCCTCGTTAATTTTGTTATTTTCTGCTTCTCTTCCAGACACATCTTGTCTTAGAGTCTGAAAACATACCATTAACCACAAAATTTAAAAAATACTCTAAACCCAGTAGTTTTCTTTTAATTAATCAAAAAATATATCCAGAAATACAGAAACAAGGTAATTTTTCTAAATCTGTGCATATAAAATTCCAAATCCATTCAAAAACTTTCAATAAATTTTTTCTCTTAAGAAGAAAAAGAAACTGACCTTGAACTTTTTGCTCTTGACCTGAAGGTCATTCAAGCTCTCGACCGCATAGTCCTTGTTGGAGAGATCCTCTTTGATGGGCTCCAGCCATTCCGTCATCCTCCTGATCCTCTCGCTCATCTTCTGGCTCCTCTCTAGGGCCTCTCTCAGTCGCGTGTTCTGTTCCCCCGCCAGACTCACCACCTTCCCCCACTTCTCGTTCAGTGATGTCACTTCCTGTGTCATTTTCTGGGTGAACTTGGGCTCGGCATCTTCGGTCAGCTGATCGCACAGGTCCTTGATGTTGTTGACGTTCTGTTGTAACGTGGTTATGTCATCTTTCACTCCCTGTTTTAAATTCAAAATCAAATGATTGCCTCACTTTCTATTAATAGACTGGATTTTACAGAAGTATACCTGGAAATTGTATTCATTCAGGCATTTGATGCACTACAAGATCATTTCTACGGGGGTGCTACTTTGTGGTGACATGCTCTATCCTAGATCCCTCCATTTCAAAAGGATAACGACTTTTGTGGTTTTTTTCTAACAGGTGAATTATAACAGCTTCCTCTTTTAATTGAGACACAGTAATTAACATTCGCCACAACTGACTATCAGTATAATGTCAGAAACATGCAGTCTATGAACTAAAATTAGTCCTATCTCATTTAATATACTGTGAACACTTTACTATAAATAATCCATTCACAGTCACTGTGTCTATCATGCAAAAAAAAACTATGTACTATGAAGTTTCTGATATTTATGAAGTCAATATTCAATGTGTGTATTGAAAAAGACAATTTAAAACTGAAACATCTTGTTTGATATTGATCAATTTTATGACTCCCCACTTGATGTAAACTGATAGGCCAGCAACTACTTCATTTGGGGCCCCATGTTACCTGTAGGTATAAATTCATTCATGAAAATTATCTATAAGGTAACAGATACCTTTTTACACAATTTAACAATGAACCTTTGCGTAAATCAACAAATGCTTCATGCATAATGCATTTTTGCCTTGATATGCTGTAGATGAACTTCATTCACTAAAACAGAGCATTTGCTAAACAATTAATTTACATGCCCTCAAATATAAAATATCTATAATTATAATTCAAACTTTTTATTTTTTTTTTCAAATGTGAATAGATTTCTGTCCATATTATTCCCTAAGATTAATATGCATGTCCCCACCCACTCCAATTCTACAAAAAAAAAAGAGAGAAAAAAAAAGAAGTCCTGCAATAGACTGATTGTTGATCAATATGAACCCATCCTTTCCATAAGTCCTGCTTGTTAATTTAGTGACTAATTGTGCACAGATTTTTTTTTTTTATTTCAACTGCAATTGTTAGAATTTAACTTACCCATATCCAAGTTAAAAGATTTTGACAGTTTCTACATAGTGACTATATGTAAGTCATTTCATTGAAAGTACCTGGACTTTCATAAAAATATTAATATAACCTTCATCCAAATGGAAGTGTAGTAGAAACGATAATTATGAATTCATAGAATTGAATACTGTAGAAGTACTTTTTTCCGCGTGGTATTAATTTACGCTACGTACGCGGCCACAAATTTTCCGCGAAATTTATCCAAGCGTACTTAATATAAATGTAAGGCATATAGTGACCGTCTAGAAAATCTGTGTAATTTTCTACCTGCGGATTAAACAGAAATCGGGATTCCGCGGAATTATGATCCCGTGGAAAAAAGTACGTCTACAGTATTCTGACTGCTGGCCAGCATATCTATGCTTTGCTTTGCTATTTTCTGTAATACATGTGCACTGGGTAGTTTTTTTCTGTTTGTTAAATTTTTTTTTTGAAATTTGAAAGCATCATGGTGAGTTGGCTAGGTGACAATCCATGAGGTGTCAAAGTATCATGTGAACAAAATGTGATACATTCATGCTCAAATATTGCTGGAGAACTTTGTAAGTTCTCAATTGTTTTTTATCAGTAAACAATGTAATTAAAACATTATACTTACACTTGCTCATTCGATCGGGGTTGAATTAAATTTATTGTCATTTTGCAAATTTGTTTTAACCAAGTGCCAAAACAGGATTTAGAAATTGTATATACTTTGGTGTGCCTTTTGTACAGCTGACAGGATTTAAAGACTTTATACATCTTGATGTGCCTCTTGCACATTGTACAAGCATAGCTTACATTGCTTACAGAGTTAGGGTTCTTACATTGCTCTCGGTCATTTGTGCAGTGAGATTGGGCACGTCCCCCGTGGCGGGATCTGGTGCATGCAAGAAAACGTCCAGCTCCTCCATCCAGCGGTTCAAACCGATCGTCTGGTTCTGAGAAAGGACAGTTTGGTGGTCTTTAGTTTGAGTACCAGGCAAGTGATGAGAATGAGTGAAGATGAAATGTGAATAACCAAGTGATGGTTATGTGCACGAAATCAAGAACTCAAAGCAAATAAAGGCACCAGATTGATGATTGTGATTACAAAAGCAAATGTCATGATGAAAACACAGGACTTAAGAAATCAGAATATCTTGTCTTTTTAAAAAAAATCTGACATTTTTAGTGATTAAATACAAGGTTTTCTTTATAATGACTTTTTTTTTATATAACCTCCATGGATACGGGTGGATGAGAATATATACATAAAAGACATATGAATGGTTTATCATGAATATGAATTCAAATGAAAAACAAATATGCAATAAAAACAGAAAAAAAAGACTTGAACATTAAATTAGGGATATAATAACTACAGATGCACAAAAACTACACTAGGCATATCTGCTTCCATTTTAAGTCCAATTGTATGAGAAAAATTGTCCTCAAAATGTATCTTGAAATCTTGAAGCAGCCTGCCTAATTTATTGTTAGAAAACTAAATACAGTACAAGCCGTTTTATTTAATACCTGTTTTATATCATAGGCCGTTTTTTATCATAGATATTTAAAACACAAAACCATTTCTTAATAATTCAATGTTAATTTCTTACGTTATTATCATAGGTAAAAGTGTGTACTTCGGTTACTATCATAGAAAAATTTCGTCCGTAATATTTTTTTCACACCTTTTTCACTCTGGAGACAATTAACAAAACAAAAGATAACACCTGTCAACACCTGTGGCCCATGCACTGTCGCTTGTCTATACACAATGGCTTGACTGAGGGGGATTAGTCACACTCCAGCGCACTTTACCTGAGCGATGACTGGAAGTTGGTTTATTTCACAAAGTACATTACACAACAACAGGAAGCCATCCACAATCTTATTTTCTTCTTTTGTTTAATTGTTTAATTGTACATTGATAATAAATGTGTTTTACCAAAATGTGTTGAATCTAAATTAAGTGTCAATTTACCCAAGCTATCTTACGCTTGTTGCCTGATCAATGGTCATAATTAATCACATTATTATAAATTGTCCAATTTATTCAGAAGTGATGTGAAATTAACTTTTTAACCAGCCTGTCCAAGCGGCTTTGATTTACATCAGTGTATGAATTAATTTAATTTCAATTAAATGGCACCATTAAGTGTAATTAGCGCTTGGGTGCAAGGAAGAAAATAATTGGGCTTGTGTTTTAGATGAATTTTCCCTGACACTTAATAGCTTGAAGGTTGAAAAAGAATGAGAAAGAATTAAACAATTTTAATTCATGTTCTGTTATGTTGTAACATAATTTTGATACCGTAAATATTGTGTAGTTGGTAAGCAATTTGTGTTATGCTGAAATGTTGAACTAACATTTTTGTAACTAAATGTTTTTTTCGTTTGTACGTTTTTATATACTGTTTATAGATATTTTCTCTTTTTGTTTTGTGTTTCATTAAAACTGCAACGTAAAAAAAAAAACAAACGAATTATTAAAAGATTGAATTGATCATAGAGCCTAAAAACGAAAGTAGATCAAAATGAAAGTTAACAAGATGGATGCCAAGACATCTAGAAGATTGAGTTCGGAGATTATTAAGCTTTAGGAAAGTGAATTTATTTATACAAAATGTTGAAACAGTAAGTAAAAAAAGTAAAATGATATATTAGCTAACTTATTTTTCAAAATAAACCTAAAAATATGAAATTAATACTATAATACTTATTTAATATAGTGTAAAAACGGCAGGCATGTTATTGATCAAGTCATGTTCATGTCAGACCTCGGAGATGAATTTAAGCTGTCTATGGTTATAATCATAGTCGGTTATTATAAAGTTTTGGCCTGACAAATAAGCTATGATAATAAACGGCTTGTACTGTAATTCAAAGATACAAAAATTTTCATGCAAACATAGGAAACAAGTGCTGTAATTAACAGAACAAAACCTTAACGAGGACATTAACAAAAAAAATGAACATAAACTGTAAATGTTGCAATGATTTCATTGAATTTCTGTTTTCAAAAATAACTCCAATGTATTGATATACCTTTGGATTTAAACATTTCTAACAGGAAAAAGTAAAAAGAAATTAAAGTTTATTCATAAATGTTTATTGCTTTCAAAGTAATTTTTTCTTTCCTTTATAAAAATCTTCCTCCCAAGAAAATCATGATCACTTACTTGATACTGTTTGATCTGCCCTATGGCTCGTTCGAGTTTGTCGAGTCGTGAGTTGATCTCGGTGGACACGTGGCTCCATCTAGAGTTGAGACTCTCGAGATTTTTCTCCATGGCCTGGGCTTTATCGTGCGGCCCAGATTTCACGATCAGTTCTTTTCCTGTCTTGTTGATGTATTCCAGACTTCCCTGGTGTTCTTGTAGATCCTCTTGTAAAATCTAGAAGGTAAAACAAGTTCTAATTCACACACAAAAATGAATTAGAAGTGCACCCTCTTCTTGTAGTAGTATTTCAACCTCAAAACCTTGATCCTTAGATATCTTTCTTTTTTTTCCCTCAGCTGGATCAAGTTTGATATAGGAAAGTTTAAAATGTTTATCCAACTTTTTCCTTACTTTTCAAAACTCTTAAAAATCTAGTCAAGTTTTTCCTATGATGTTCTCTTATTCACTAAACCCACTGGCCCTTCCACCCTCACCCCCCCCCCCCCCCCCCCCCCCCCCCTTGCCCATCTCCCAATCCCATGCCTTACCCTTTACTGTTTGAGCTGTTCCTCCATGACCTCACACTTGGTGACCTGGAATCTCTCGGAGGCCAGCACGCTGTGTAATCCACTGACCCTGACCTCAGTATCATACTCATCCTGTAGTGTTTGACCCTGACCTCAGTATCTTACTCATCCTGTAGTGTTTGACCCTGACCCCAGTATCTCACCCTGTACTGTTTGACCCTGACCCCAGTATCTTACTCACCCTTTACTGTTTGACCCTGACCCCAGTATCTCACTCACCCTGTACTCTTTGACCCTGACCCCAGTATCTCACCCTGTACTGTTTGACCTTGACCGCAGTATCTCACCCTGTACTGTTTGACCTTGACCGCAGTATCTCACCCTGTACTGTTTGACCCTGACCCCAGTATCTCACCCTGTACTGTTTGAGCTGTTCCTCCATGACCTCACACTCGGTGACCTGGAACCTCTCGGAGGCCAGCACGCTCTCCATGTGTGTAATCCACTTCAGCAGCGCCTCCATCGCCTCCAGGTATGACCTAGGGGGCGCCTTGTCTTGAGCGTTCATCAGTTCCTGCTGCCGTTTGTCTGTAATGGAAAAGATGTTACATAAGCAAACAATTATCTGCTGCAGATATGCTTATCCTCCAGTATTCTGATTCATGCAGAAATTTGATTTTAGATGTCAGGGTGATTAGACTGAAATTGTAAATTTATGTTTCCTTATATGAAAATGGATGAAACAAAAAAAGAGAAAGCATGATGTTTTAAAGCAAGGCTTTCAAAAATGAATGAATTCAATTGGATGAGTGTAATATGGTTAATACACAATCTGATATAAAAATGCAACACAACATGAATTAATACATGAACACTCATATGAATACAACAATTTTTCTCTAAAGACACAACAAAAATACATTTTCATTGTGAATCACATCATGCAACTTTAACTTAGACCATGAATATGGCAGTTTGAACTGTGAATACATAATGAAGACAGTATACATACAAGGGCACATTGACTAGGTGATACAATGTATATTCAGAAATTAATATGCAAGAAAATTGTACAATAGTGCAACATAATGTGAAAGATGACACCCATTCTACACAGTAGAACATGATACAAAGTGAACATACAGAATGACAAAAGGGACACAACTTACTTCCACAGGTGGCTAAAAAGCATAAGTTATAAAACTTAAGTCATTGCAAATCACATACTTATATAATAAACACTAGCAATGTGGATTCATCTAAACTGACAAGGAGGACAGTAACAACATTCAGAAAAAGAAACACTGATTTTCTGGTCAATTTTATACACACTGGATAAAACAAGAAAGGGCTCTGAAGATAAAATGATCTACGGTACAAGGAATGATTTGTAAAACGTCCTTAGATATGCTACACAGACAAAAAGGAACTGAATACATTATTTGGAAACACAAATGAAGCACTAAAGGTTGGGTGATACATCTACTGTCTGTAAGTTGCTCTTGAATTAATTGTGAACCATGAACAAACTCTCTGTACTACTACTGTGTACATTGCCTAATCTAAAACACCTTTTCACAAGAATGAAATTGTGCAAAGTGCCTGATTCTAACATGAAATCTAGTCCTGTGCAATTTCCTTTCATCAACATGCTTAATTGCATGATTCTCCTTCAATAAAATGCTGGATATCCCTTAAATAAAGTGGGTCATTTTCATGCACAAACACCTTTAAATACGTCTAACCCTTTTCAGTGCAAATATTTAGAAGAGAGATGAAGTGAAGAATAGGGAAAAAGTTTACTACCATCAGAGGGAACCTCAAAATCACAGTCAGAAGACATGGCTGTAAGATTTCATCAACAGTTGCATGAGCAGAACCAGTGATTAGTTACTTTCTAATTTATGACAAATACACAGTTATGAATGATCAAGATATCTAAGCAAAAGAAGGACATGGCAAACAAAACTATATGTATGAATTTCTATGAAAAAGAAAAGACCTAAATTTGTGATTCTAAGGAATATATTTTGCAAATATTTCAAAATCATTCAAATCAGGAACCAGAAGCAAAATATACACTGTATTTCATGAAGATGATAATCGGTTTTAACTGTGCCTGAGACTATGTCTTACAGATTTTGTTGAAGGTGGTTTCCCATCGTTTAGTGAAGGCCTCGAGGTCCGTTTGGATTTGTGAGGTGGTGCCCGAGGTCTCCAGAAGAGAAGCCGCCTCTGAGTTCAGCCTGTCTATTCTGTCCTCATGGGACTTCATGGCCTTTAACTTCACCTAAAATATGTCATAATGTTACATAATTGAATACATGTACTTATAATAAACTAATTTATGTGTTTAAAAAATTCCTATAATATGGAAACTTATGTTTTACAGTCACACTTATGATTTGCAGTTAAACTTTGGTATCTCAATTATTAATAAGCCTATAAACTAAAGGGATATCAATTTATAAATATCTTGGATATGTTGAGTTGAATGTCCAAAACACTTTTCCTTTCTGTAATTTAATCTAATTTCATCTTCAAAATCTTAAGTTCCCATATATTTCTGGACTTTTTTCAGTTCAATGTGAGGTTCATGTACCCAACTTTGGCTACTTAGTAATGCTATATAATGCCTCAATTGGGCAATCAATCAAACCTCAACAAACACAAAATCTGATAATGAAAAATATTATTATTTCCGTTACCCTGCACTGTTCCAGCTGTTTGGTAATCTCCATGGCTTCCTCGGCGATCCTCTCCGCCGAGCTTACCCACTTCTCGTAGCTGGACATCAGCTCCTGGAGCGCGTGAAGCTCGTCGTAGAATTTCTTGGACTGGATGTTGAGGTTGACTTTAGTGATGGTCTCAGACAACAGGACGGCCAGATTGTCCCAGCGGTTCTGTATGTCTGTCAGGGTGGCTGATACAGAGTCTGTAGATTCTCCAGCTGAAAAGAAACAGAAAACAGTGAGGAAGTTCATTCATATGTCTTTTATACATTATACATGTTGTTTGGTTTTTAAAATAATATATTGTGTTATGAAACCAGTGCTTGTGAACTAGTGCTTGCTGTCCCAAGACTTCATTTTCAACTTATTAAATTTGGGTTTTGCAATAGACAATTTAGAGTGTAAATCACCCTTTCATCAAACTCACCAAAGTTGAGTTCTGTCATCACACGCCTCCCTGTGGACAACACAGAGCGTACATCACTCTTCCTCTGTTCTACTTCATTCTCTGTGTCCTGAAAACACAAGGTTCAATGAGTCTAAATTGTACATCTTTTATGTTACATCTGATGAATACTTTTCTTCATACTAAATCTTATCAAAGAGAAAAATAACACAAGATATGTATTCATCATATTTGCTCAATTTTAGATTAAGCTTATACTTTCCCTGCCTAAACCTCTTACCTGAACAAGAACCAGTTGTTCCTCTGCTGTGAACTGATCGCTGGATGAACTAGTGGCTCCGTCCTCATCTTTGGTCAGTAGTTCTAGTGTGGTCTCCGTCCTCTCGAACCACTCCAAAAGTCTCTTTGACTCCATGTCAAACTGTGACTTCAACATGGAGTCCATCTTCCGTTTTTTGGCCGTGTTTGGTGGATTTTTAAGTTTTCCATCTTCTGTGAACTCTGACATCATTTCCATGGAAACATTGCTTAGTTCTACACCTGAGTTTGCTATCTGTATAAATACATAAAGTCATCACTGAAAAATAAACTCTCATTCAGATTGTAACAGTCTTATGACTGTGAAACACTTTATGTAATGGGGTAACAGCCTCTGTTATTTACATATTTCCTTGAATTTGCAAAACATTTAAAGTTCCTTTTAAAACTATGTGCTGCTTGAAAGTACTGGTACTGTAAAATCCCATATCTTCATGGGGTCAAATTTTCGAGGTTTCATGGTACAATATTGGTTTGTGGGGATTTGATTTCATGGTTGGAAAATGTTAAGTAATAATGCGTATTAAATTTTACATTTTGTGGTGGACACAAACTCATAGGTCTCTCCATACCTCAAAAACAATGAAAATTAACCCATCCAACCCAAAGAATTAGTGATTTCACAGTTATTTCCTGACATTGCCCCCACCTTTTTGCTGTGAGTTTCCATCTGTTGTACGAGCCTCTCCCAGCGCTCCTGGAAGCTCTCGAGTTGTGAGCTGATTTTGAGTACAGCGGTCTCATTGTCTACGTATTGTACGATCTGCTGGCCACACTCAGTGAGGGCATCAAACCTCTGGACCTGTTCTACCATGTCATTCTCTATCATCTAAAAAACATAACGAAAATTTCTTTAGATATTCCATTCCAAAAAGTTTTTACATGTAAACTTTGTTGTCTATTCTTATCAAATAAATGTTTTTTTTCTTTCCTTTAAAAGAATACTTTTTTGTAAAAATTTCATATTTTCCATTGGCAGTTTCCATAAATTGAATTTAGGCACCACAAGACTTAGGCCATATAAAATTGAAATCTTGGTTCTCAGGCCCGCGCGCATCCGTTTTGAGGTAGCCGCATTGAGATTTTGGCTACTTTGTTTGAAAATACATTCGAGGACATTACCTACGATGTTTACACACTGTTAAGCAATGGATAAAGCAGAAATTTTGACCAGAAATGGAAAGTATATCGGTGATTAAAAAAATTATCTTTATGTTAAAGAAAATTCGGAATTTAAAATTAAAAAAAATACCTCCCACATCTACTTTATTGCCTTTAAAATGAAAAATAAAATGCCGCCCTCCCGCATCTGTTTTGGAGAAAATTGGCCTGAGAACCAGTGAATTAAATTTAGATAGCCTTAATATACTTTAAATTTGAGACCTTTGACCTGTTTGATGATTTACCTTGAGATCTTTGACCTGTTTGATAACCTTTCTCTAATCTTTGACCTTTTTTATGATGAACCTTTGACCTGCATGATGATTTGCCTTGTGACCTTTGACCTGTTTGATGATTTACTTTGAGACCTTTGACATGTTTGATGACCTTTGACCTGTTTGATGATTTAACTTGTGACCTTTGACCTGTATGACAATTTACCGTGTGACCTGTTTGATGTTTTACCTTGAGATCTTTGACTATTTGATGAGTTACCTTGAGGTCTTTGACCTGTTTGATGACAGTATCTGGGTCTGTGAGGTCAGACTCCATCATCGTTCCCAGCACGCCCTCCTTCTCAGCCAGCCAATCAGAGAACTTGTCTTGTTCCTCGGAGAAGTTCTGCCACTTGAGGAGGAGGTCCTGTAGTACTAGCCATTGCTGCTCTGTCCACGCACAGATGGCTGCCCACTTCTTACCCAGTCTCTGTAGCTGGCTCTCCATGGCTTCACAGGCTGTCAACACAGAAATGTTACAATATTTCACTACAACCTTATTCATCAATAACTGAAATAAAGAAAATAACAGCGCAATATACATGTAAAGTTTTTCACAGAAGCCTCCCCACTAGAGGAGGGAAGGTGTGGCTGAATCAAAAGAGGGGTTCATATGATTTAGTTTTAGTCTGTCCCTTGGTTTTTTCTTAAATGATTCCACCATATCAATACCCTCCAATTAACTCCTACCTGTCTCTGTGTTTGTGTCATCCACAACAACTACCATGTCTTGTAAGCTGTCCACTTTCTTCTGTTGGACTTCTAACTCCTGTTGAATTTTCTGTCCCCAAAAAACAAACAATAGACATAAACTTTGATTTATTTCTTTGATATCTCATAACTAGTGTACATAAATCTACAATCCCATTTTAAGAATGAAAATAAATTATAATCAAGTTTTAAAAAAAAATCTTTAGAAACTTTACTCCAATCAAATTCTCTATATTTCAATTTTCTGATTGGCTGACACAAAAATTCTGTCTTAAAAACAACCTTGTGATTGGCTATTTGGAGTTTGATGGCCTCTAGGTCTGATCCGATTGGTTCCTGGCTCCTGATCCTCTCCTCCATCTTCTCCAGCCACACAGCTAACTCATCCAGCTGCTTCTGTTGTGTGGCCATCAACTTCTTCTGTAGTCTGACAAAAAATAAATTAATGAATACAACTTGATGTTAAACTGCCATCAGAAATAAAATTAAAATATAATGAAATAATTAAAAAAAATTATGCTGTACAATTATCATCATAGTACATACTTGTCTATAACTCTGATTTTTTTTGGAGTTTAACTTATGTCCTAAACTTTATGTCCAACTGATAGGTGAGTTATAAAAAGATTGGTATTTTAGAATGTCACTCCTTCTTATATAAGCGTCCAAAAATGCAACCGACTTATAAGCCAGTATTGTGTATATGTGGTTGATGAAAAACAAGCAAGTTATAAGAGAGTTAATATTATAGTTATTTTTTCTTCGTAAATACTCTTGCATGTCTCCGATACTTGTGAGTTTGTTTTATGGCAAAATATGACAGTAAAATCATATCTCATACAGACATCTCACATTCATGCAGTAATGTTTGCGGAAATGTGAAATATATCAGATGTTGACATCTCGTGATTGTTATGATTGAGTAATTCAAAAATAAAACAGATTTAATTACACAAACTGTTGGTTTTTGTTTAATCATTTTTGTTGCTTGAAATGTACTCCAATTACTTGGAGCAACTATTAAATCTCATCCAATTCAAACCATTGTCACCAAAGAGCTAATTCTCTACATCCCCCTCACAGTATTAATGTGATTGATAGAGAAAGCTCCATCTATTTATCATTGCAATAAATTTCCTTTAATTTTTATTTTAATTTTATTGTGTGTATGTAAGCAGGTAATATTTAAACATGTAACCAAGTAATGTGGTACTAACTCTATCTTTTAAGTGCACAGTTTGAAAGATAAGTAGTCTTCTAAAGAAGTAATCTTGTAGAAAACAATAAATTTCTGTATTGACATAATTAATGTTTAGGTAAGAAACATTAATTAAGAAACACAGTTCTGTTTGTAGATTGATTAAACTTATTTTTAGGTTTTTAAGCACTTGAGTATTACCCCCCCCCCCCCCC
>PRKT01000600.1:205719-218169 GCA_003671525.1 Saccostrea glomerata | reverse complement strand
TTCCCCCCCCCCCCCCCCTTCACTCTCTCTCTCTCTCTCAAATTCATGCAAGACTGTCTCTTTCATCAGCATGGGTGCAGCAACAAATTCAAGGTCCACTGGAAAACTATTGTTAACAAGGAATAATCTCAAACTCTTGTCTGCATTAATTAACGGTAATGTATATTCCCTCTGCTGCTACATTTAGTTTTTTCCCTTGTCCATATTGCATGTCTATCGGTAATTAACACTCAAGTGTGGGTAATTGTTAGGCCTTGGAGGGAAAACAACTGCAGGCAGAAAATGAACTGATAAACCAAGCTTCCACATTTTTAAGACAGAAGTCAGAGGACCAATGTTTTCTACAAACAGGCTCTAAATTCTAAATGTCACTTATCCTAGACCTAGTGTATAGATCATAAGATCTATTGCCATCTTTATGTATATTTCTTCCTTCAACTACAAGATTGATTTATGCTAAAATTGACTCTCAGACAAAAAAAAATAAACAGTCTACCACCCCAAAAAATCTCAACAAAAAGACGAGAAGCTCTTCAGAGGAACCAGATAAGACACAAACTGTCTGATTCACTGGCTAGTAATCTCTATATGTATATACATAACATGGGTGTCTACACGATAAAATATATCATTCTTCAAGATGCCTCAGGAAATGTTGTATATAGGCGTGAAGGCATTTCAGACAAGCTCAAGGATCCTATAAGTATGTTACTTTTTGGTTTAGTTGATGTTCATGTGGAAAGTATAAAGATTTAGGAACTTTCCATATAAAAATGGCACTGACCATTACTTTTACAATGTATAAAAATTAAATTTATGTGCAATTCTCTTATTTCGACCATCTGTCATTATTATTTCAAAACAAAGATTAGCATTATTATCCCCTCACAACAGAATTGTCCAGGGTATATAGTAACACTTTAGTGTGTGTTTGTGTGTGTGTTAGTTTGTCCTTGTGCGAAACAGAAGTGACATGACTTGCATTGGGGTCAATGTAGAATGCTGTTTTGATTTAAACATATGTTCTTTGCCAGGGGGATGCTCTGCTTTTCAATGCCTTTGTGTTCTTTATCAATATATAATAATTTTATCAGCGATTCCCTTACTTGGACTGCCTGTCAATCATTTTGAGGCGGAGCTCCTCCCACCGGTTATTGAGGAGCCCCATCTGGACTCGAATCTCGTTTTCCTCCTCGGCAACGACCTTGCCCTCTGTAATGAGGTCATTGCCCTCTTTGACCACATTCCCAATGCTGTCCTGATGTTTGGTCAGTTCTAACATAAACTCCTGAAAGACGAAGAACAGACATTTTATGTTGGCATGAAATCAAAGAAACAACATGTTTATATGGTTTATCTGACGATGTTTAAAATGCCTAAACTCTTTTACATTCCTATCTCTGTTCAATATTATTTATTTTGATTGATTAACGATGAAACATTGAACTTTATATGCAAAAAGTTCTGATACACATTGCAAGGTTACATATACATGATATATATCCAGAAGAATACTAGGTTCATGATACTGTACAGTATTAATTCTTAGCAACTTAGAAGTTTATGCAACACAATAAATTGCTTCGTATCTAAAAGCAATGTAAAACACAATTTTGTTCAATAGTCAATTATGAATTGAATATACATGATTTTGTGCGATGCATAGGCATTTAGATCTATTCATGTAGGGAAAGGAAATTTTCCCCCCAACCCTTGCCTTACACAGCTAGCCTGAATAGCATCACATTTCCCTTTCCCTTAATTCTTCCTAAATAGCAGTAGACAAAATAAATTTGCTCTGGGATCTTTTTAACACTTTTATATCACTCCTGTGATAAAACCTTACATTATTACAGCACAAGTCATGTTTACAAAGTGGAGAAATATTAAATCTGGAAGATAAGAACAATGTAAATCTAATTGGTATCAATTTTCCTCTTATCAACAGTGAACACAGCATACAGTTTTATATGCAATATAAAACAAATTCGGTAATCTGGGTCAACTGTAATCTCCCAAACATCTGTTCATCGTAACAAGTTACATTAGCGCTATTAATAGATCATAAATACTCCACATTTACTACGTCAATGTTATGTTGAAAATGTAGTTTACATACATCATGTACATCAGTACCAATTTATTTCAAATTAACCTAATTGCAATCTAATGAAACAAAACCAATGATAATCTCTTTTAATTATTTTGAGGCTAACTAGAATTATAAGATTATGCTCCGGCAAAAGAAATAACCATAATATTTACCAGCATCCAACCATAAAATTATTGCAAATTATTCAGCAAAAAAACGTTTCCATATGTCCATGTGAAATTTTAAATTTCAAAAAATTCTCCATCAAATTAAAGTCCACTGACCCTATACATTCTCACAAAGATAAAAGATATTATATCATTTAGTATTCCTTAATACATTATGATCTAGTTTGACAATTTCTGTTCATTAAGGTCTGCCATGCAAGGTATGCTAAAATGATGTGCATTTTACTTTTGGAAAAACATTCGCGTTAAATTAAAATTTTGAATGAGTGCTTGAACAGAGGCTTGTTGAACCTTACAGTTTTTATTAATTCTACAGACTGAAATCCATACCTACACCATTGCACACCTTACTGGCTTAACAAAAACTCACCTCATGTTGGTTGAATTGACCTTTGACCTTCTTGATATCATTTCCTATTGGTTCCTGTTTCTCCACTATTTCCTCAGCCTCCAGGAGCCAGGCAAGGACGTTCTCAAGGTCATCCTGGTAGGTCGAAAGGTCAACTGAGGGCGTGCTGGTCATGCTGTGCTGGCTAGAGGAACTGCTGATGGACATGATGACCTACAGACAGATATTTAGATAATTGAGAACCTATGGAACTTCACTAATATACAGTTGAACTCGAATATCTAAAACTGATATCTTGAATACCGGGGTCATGCTGAAGTAAACCATCAATCTGAGTTCAAGATGACAAATTAGGTTTGACTGTATATTTATTTCATTCAAATGAAAAGGGAAACCTTTTTGAAGAAGTATCATTATTAAAAGCAAATTATGTATCAATATATCATTATCAAATCATGTTGAATATAATTCTTCAAGAAGTTTCAAATAATTTCTCAGTAAGCAATTTTACACTTATCACCAATAATATCAACAGTTTACACTACTGACAATCAGTTGTTTTACAGAACAATGTTGTATACAAACATTACAACAGCTTAGCCAAACATTAAAACAAATTTATCATCGGCATCCCTATTTCAGTGAATCTACAGTAACATCTGATTTTACATGGCTGAGAGTAAATAAGACCACTGACGCAAAACTGCAGAAAAACCCGACATATCCTCAGACATTGTTTATGTGACCTGCACTCCAATCATTACATCTCTCTCTCTCTCTCTCTCTCTCTCTCTCTCTCTCTCTGGCAGCTTCTTCCACATTCCCTGCCTCTAAGTTCTTCTAATCAGTGTACTACTGAGAGGTAGTGAAAAAACTATATTCTGTTGTTAAATAATTGTTTTCATTGCCCTTAAACAATAAAGCAGGTATTTGGAAAACGCCTCTCCTCTACCCTTGCTTCTTCTCAGAAAACAATATTATTTCTTGAAGACTGAATCTAGGAAGGAACAGAAACCTGGGCTGTAATGGAACAGACCAGGATTAAAACCCAGGCCCAGTGACTTCTAGATAGAAATTATTTAGGATTCATTAAAATAGTATGTATCTTCTCTCCATGGTCCTCTCAAGGAAAATTCCCTCCTCAGTCTAATATGGAGTTTCTTGTTCAAAGTGAGACCTGAAAGAGGGTCTCAAAACATGTAACCTCATCAGGTATCCTCTGAAATAAGCCAGTCTGTAGTATTCCTACAAGTAAGAGCCTCGGTTAACGTCCCTATCCTCCTTATATACCTCGGATTACACGGTGCTAAGTCAGAAGTATCTCGCCGTGAACCTCTAGCAAGCTGGAGTTAGTCTGTAGTAGCATGAGTATATGTAAAGTACATCTTGCACTACATTTCCAGCATAATTTCAGCTGACCCAAAGTGACTCATATGAATGCCAGACAGATGTACCATTTCATTATAGCAGTGTCTTCTATCTTGTTAACAAGCCTAATACACAATCACCTCCAACCATCATAATTATTGGAAAAGCCTTAGGATTACTGGACATAAGGTTGGTTTGTCTGTACATCAATTAACTGTCTGATCTCTGTTTTGATATTTGTAGAATACTAATTGGGACAAAGCATGACCCCCTGGTAAGATGGTCATGACAATCAAGATATTATTGAGAATTTTGAGCTCTAAGCCACGAGCAGTACCTCCAACTGACTCTGTACATGAAGCACAAGACTTGGAATTCAATGAATTTTTCTGCCTCCCCCCCCCCCACCCCAAACTCTAAAGGTCATATATCAAAGTCTCTCAGCAATACAACTTTTGTTGATCATCAGCTGATCGAGACTTGGAATCTCTTTCAAAGCTATCCTTCTCTCTCTATTTCTCGAACTCTCTCCCCAAAACAATGCCAAACTTCCTACAACTACTATGTCATGCTGTTATCACTCTGTACACATAATATCTCAGAACAACAATAAACAAGCACCAAATCTTACATAAGACAGCTAATACTAACAACTGTTTGGCAACAGTACATACTCCACACCTGTCCTAAGTACTACAGAGTAATTAAATTCCACCAAGTGATGAACCCCATACTTCTAATATTTATTTGTACTGCTGATCAAAATCTATAAAGAATCCTCAACATGCCAAAACAGAAAAGATCAAAGGCTTGGGGTGTGATTGTTAGAAACAGGTGAGCAGTGAAGAAGCAACAGTTATAGAGGTAGAAAGTGATCAGAAGTTGTACTTAATCACTTTCTGATCACAAAGAAGTACAGAACAAAAATCTGGAATGTTAATATTTATTGTTTTGTGCCAAAGTTTCATCACTGGCACATGCAAGTATAGCCTTGAGATTTTGCCTCTTATCCTGAAAACCTCAGCAAAAAGAAACTTCAAGTGTGCAGAGGGAAAAAAAGAAACAATTTTATTCTTGTTATGGCTAGAACTTAAAATAAAAGAATGTAAATATTAATGCATGATTCTAATACCTTAACATATTATCAGAATGCCTGTCCTGGCAATATAAAAATGCTTTATCAAGCTTTGATGTCAAAGAGATGAACTAAGTATTTCATGTTTACTCACCAAACATAATGAAGTTCAAATTTTAACATTCCAAGCAGGCAGAACAAAAGCTCACACAAAAATATGCATCTATCTTCTAAAAGTCAATTAATTCACTAAAGTTACACAAAACTGCCAAAACAAAAGCTCTGTAGTCATAAAGCACTCTAAAAAAGTTCTCAAAATGCAAAGGTTCCGAATCAAAAATTGACAACTAGAATACTAATTGAACCTCTGACATTCAAAGAGTGTATGGAGGACAAGTTTTGGAAATTCTACGCTGAAGTGCTGAGCTAATATTGATCTATATGACTTGTCTAAATATTGACCTGCTAAATTCGGTAATTTGTTGACAATGTAAGCCCCACTCACAAATTTGATTCTACGATCTCTTACTATACACCTGTGTGCATGGTGGACGTGTTTTACCTGTGTTTACCTGCTGTGAAATCGGATCTTTATTTTATCTGTACAGCGTGTCAACCCCCAACAGTTAGCTTTTTTTCTGATACACTGAACCCTCTTAAACCAAAGATTCCTTCCATATCTGTGTCAAGACCATGCAATGCTGCATTCATTATATAGTTTGTACAGAAAAAGACATCAATCTCCTGTGCAAGCTCTCAACCTTTTCTTTTCTGAATCAAAGTAAAAGTTATCTTTGTCCTAAAGAGATTTTAATAATATTACCATATTTCAGCATTTGAATTCATATTATTTCATTGTTCTTTTGAAAAATATTTCATAGTCTATATATTTTTTTTAAAGATTCACATATTTGTTGTACCAAAGGAACCATGCAATGTGCAATATGGAATGTGGTACTGATTTATCAAACTGAATTATTTCTTCATCATTCTACAGGATCGTCGTTAGGTGAAAAAAAAAAGTGAGAGGATTAAAAATGCATTGAATATCAACACTTTCTTGGACTCCTTTCAAAGCCTACATTTTTTCAATATTCTATCTCAAACTATAGACCTTTTGACGACACAGATATTTCATAATTTGTAATCAAATTAAGATACAAAAAATAGTCATCTTCAATGAAATAGATAACTGCATTCACTTAAGTGGTCATAAAATTCTTCAAATCTCTGACAAAGAAAATTAGATCTGATAGCATTAAACACATTCTTTGTTAATTGGAAACAAATTTCTGTTACATAAACCATCAAAAATACTTTGAATTCTGCAGCAGTAACTATTCAAAGGTACAACCCCTCAAAAAAATAAGTGAAAAAGTTGGCATGGACTTATGCAAGGCACTGATCCATCTAAACTGCTGAGAGCAGACTGAGAATATCTAACATTAGTGAACTAAAACATTCATGTCAAAAAAGTAAATTTTTTCTCAATTTGCCCTGCGGGGCTTTCAAAAAGTGGAGGCAGGGGGCAATTTTTCTCTATTTCACTGCTTTAAATAATACTAAACATGTTAAAACAGCCTTTCCAACTTCACTTCTCTTCAAAAATATACTGAAAGCTCTGGAACTGATTGAAAAACATCTTTAATTAGTTGTTCACTGTTGATAAGATTTTTTTTGGTACATCAGAATACCCACATACTGTAGAAGTACTTATTTCCGCGTGGTATTAATTTACGCTATGTACGCGGTAACAAGTTTTCCGCGGAAATTTGTCCAAGCGTAATCAATATAAATGTAAGGCATATAGTGACAATCTAAGAAATCCGCGTAATTTTCTACCCGCGGATTAAACAGAAATTGAGATACCGCGGAATTATGACCCCGTGGAAAAAAGTACGTCTACAGTAGTTGGATGCACAAATGATATGTTATCAAACACCCAGGTCTACCTAAAACAGTTTATATATTTTGTAGCTCTTTTTCAAATATGCTCTGTCCTCTTCTTGTTCTGAAGTACCTTAGACATTTCATATATCAAGATATTTCAGAGGAACCATATATATTCATGAATTAACTTACATGCAGAGAGAGAGAAAGAGAGAGAGAGATTCACATTAGCTTGAACCCCCTTCAATGAGTAAACATTCATCTTTTGGCCAGGCACAGAAGAACCTGAACATGAAGATTTTGGAGGTAAATTGGACAACCTTTGATTTGTATCTTTTAAATGAAAATAGATCAACAAGTAGCTCCTATAATACTGACTTCAGATCTCAAAGAGGAAAAGTAGAAAAACTGGCACCATTGTGATTACAGACAACCTGATTTCATTAGAGACTATAGCTTAATTACAGAAAACTGACAACTTTGATGAATAATGCAACTCAGACATAAAACAAAGTGAGAAAAATTAGCTAAACCTTTTCTCAAAATCAATGTAAAGATATCATTTACAATGTCGTGAAGGGGTGCATGGGTAATATTTCATCTAAATCTTTAATCACAAAAGCCAAAAAGGATTTGATGTGTATGTAAAAGTGTTTATTTTTCTGGGCAATCCGGCCAATATGCAACATGATGAAGAAGAAAAAATTACTCTGTATATTCTTTTTTACCTCTCCAAGAAAAACAGATTGATGTTGGGTTTTTTTTTTTTAGTTTTGAAGAAGAAGATTTAATATCATTCAAATTCCCTGATAACTGAACAGGAAGGCAGATTTCAATCAGTCAGGTGCAGTTAATTTATTTTAAAAATATCTCTACTGCATCATAGATACATAGTTAGTAAATAGCCTAATTATCTATAAATATTAAAAGACATGGTGTTTGAAAACAGCTATGAGATAGTGATGAGAGAAAATACAGTTACAAAAAAACCTCATGGACTGTAGCAAGAGATTTTGGACAATTTCCATAATTTTCATCTTCATCCATAACAAAATCTGATTTTTTCTCCCTCGTATCATTATTCTTTCACTGACAATTGCACAAAAATAATTGAACTAAACAATGAACTTGTTTCTGTCACATACTGCATGAAATCCTGAGTGCAGGAACATGATGGAGCCCCATTGCAAGGTCATTCTAATTTTACTCACAGACAATTATACAGCTATTGACATTTATCTAAATCATATACTAGTATGTAAATCAAGGAGGACTTTATGGTGAACAATGAAAACAATTTCAGAATGCATGTTTTTTGGCAGTCACATATGAAAGCCAGATGGTTCACATGCAGCCAAAAAAGGCTTCGTAAATTCAGAAAAAGTTACAAACAGTCTAAAAACATCAGAATGTATTATTTCCAGCACAAACTATCTACACTGAAGTCTGACATAAAAAAAAATTTTTCTCCCAAGGACAGAATCTTTGAATGTTTACAGACATGACAAATAACTTTTAGCAACATTTTTTTTAGCCTTGTTTCGGCTGTGTTACATAATCGCTTGATCACCTGTGATTTTGTTTACACATAAAGATATTACCTCACCAAGACAGGAAGTGCGATTTCATTCAAGTCTTTTTGCCGTTTTAAGCATACCCCTTGTAGTTGATAACATCTCTGAAGATTTATTTACTCTCTTGTCCTTCAAAGATATTGTTTATAGCTCTAAAATTACATGAAAGCATAAAAGGAGGTATAATGTTGATGGTATGGAAATGATCAGACACCAAAGATGTTCTCTCGATAAATATATAGAAAACTTATTCATTGCCTTAAAGATCACCCAATCTGATTCATTGCTTTAATTTTCAGTTTAATGGTGTGATAATTAATTTCAGTGCATTTTATACAACAAAGTAATGGACCCCTGTCTTAAATTTGTAAAAGCTAGTAAATCGATCACTGCATAGGGAAAGCTACGATGGCCGATAGCGGCCGTCAGTTTACACTAATGTTATGTGTGTAGCGTGTACAGCATTTTCAACGAAACCCAGTGACAAGTTACACTTGAAACAAAAAGTGTACAAAGTGTACAGCGTCATTGCGAAATTCCATGTACACTCTACACCAACGTTATGTGTGTAAAGTGTCAGAAAAAGTTTTATGTACACTCTACACCTAAAGGTGGTATCAAATCACATAACAATAAAATATAAACACGTGGTTTCTTTGAGTTACCCCCGTAAGGTGCCTCTTTGGGCGTTTTACAACAAACTGGGACAAAGAAAAATGCCAACAAGATCACATGGAAAGTTAATGAATTGAAACAAAGCATTATTACTGTATTTTGATTTTAAGATATTATATGTGTGTTCATAGCTATAGAGATTCATTATCTTTTTCAGTAAATGATATTCTAAATGAATATTCTAAACGGAGGTTTGACTACCACGAATTAAGCAGTCTACTAAAAAAAATACAATATAAAACTCAGGTATGAAATATTAATTATTTTAATTCATGCATGAATACATATAGTTCAAAATTAGTGTTTTATGAAGAGTTAAATTAATTGGTATATTTACAGATTGAATCCACGTGCGTGTCTTGAAACTGAGACTAGGCGATTTATGAACCAATTAAAATAGGAAAGGGGTACCGAATTGGGGGAAAGAGGGAAAAAAATAGAATATTTCTTTCCATATTGTTATTTGATACCACCTTTACATGTAGAGTGTACATGAAACTTTTCCTGACACTTTACACACATAACGTTGGTGAAGAGTGTACATGGAATGTTGCAATGGCACTGTACACTTTGTACACTTTTACTTTTAGGTGTAATGTGTCTGTGAGTTTCAGTGAAAATGCTGTATACCTTACACACAAAACATTTGTGTAAAGTGACGGCCGCTATCGGCCATCGTAGAAAGCAATATAGTACCCATGCAGTTCTTAGACTTAATTTTGCAACAAGATCTCTATTTTCTGTGAACATAACATGAAAATATTTCTTAGATAGAATCCTTGATGATTAATACACACACCGATCAGAATTTTACAGATAGACCTACTAAGACAAAGTGAGTGAAAAATCCTCAAGATTTCTTAAGACCTTCTAAATGAAACTATCACCATGATCGCAGCATGACAGAAATTTCAGCAGAACTTTCGTTGTAGCCAACCTATGAGTGGAAGCTGGATATTGCAGCAATTTAACTGAGACCTCTTTTATTCAACACATTTTTTGTTCTTTTCAACCTGCAGTTGGGTCAATTTGCTCATCTGTGTACTTTAAGTAAATCACACACCATTTCATTATCTGCTCCACTTATCAAATTCCTTCTGAAGACTTTCAAGATAGGATCTAGCTGCTGCAAAATTCCAAAGAAGCCAACAATATAAACCCTGAACAGCAAGAGGTTCACGTGGCCCTATATTGTCACTGTCAATTCCAAATTAATATGTCAAGTAGAGAACACCATACTTTAATTCATGCATAATTTGCTACATCTTGCAATTGACATCTATTTTCCAAGTATTCAATAAAAAATATATTTTTTGTACATCAAAATCCCCCCTTCATACCAAGCACATATGACGATATACATCCAAGATTTTTCGAACTTAAAAGCCAATTACCTGTCAACATGGGTTTAAGAACTGACTAAATCTTTATCCAGGTATTTCCCAAAGAAAGAAGCCAGCACTGCACCTAAATCCATGTACAAACAGCAGAGTACGTACACACGCTCAAATAAAAATTTCACAACACATGTTCACAAGGCCCCTGTTATGTTTCACCTTTCAGTTCCGCAACAGATACAAAAAAAAATTGAAAAACAAAACTTGGCCCCCTCTGAAAACCTACTGATCTATATGCACATTTTTTTTTTTACATCTAAATTGCTCCTGTGGAAAAACACAATTTTTTCCTAATCATTCTTTCTTGCTTGTTCCACTATAAATAACTTCCATTTATCATTTTTATCCTCGTTCTTCAACAAAAAAAAATCCTGCAGACGTTATTCAATGCTCCTGTGTTACAATAAGTGTTCTGGCAGCTGCAGTAATTATTCTGATGTTTATATATACATTCCCCAGGTATATAAGATAGTCTACGATCCTAAACAAGTAAACTATTCACACACCTCTGACACCCCCTTTTTCAGGTCACTCACTTTTCTCAAAGACCTGCATCTTAATTTTACATATTAAATAATCTGGTGTAAAATTTCATGGCTGAGATATCACAGGTATAGCTCAATATACAATTGGGAGCTCGGCCTACGAAATGCGCATTTTATCAAAATGTGTGTTGAATATCAATAAATGATATACATGCATTATCACATTCTAAGCCTTTTAAGCAGACAAGATTCTCCAAAAACAGTAATTGGAAAACTGCAAATGTTTCAATTATCTTGTAAACACTGACATTTTTAATTGATTTCATATAACTTAAATGAAAACTCAATTTTTTGTTCTGACTTTGCAATGCAGGTCCACCCCTAGCTCTCAGGATGCATTGCTTTTCTTGATTCTGCAACTTCAGTACAACTGTAATTTTTGTGATCTACTTAAAACATGAATTAAATGACAATGTTTTCATTGGAAGAAGTTCAAAATAACAAAACACAAAGTATCTCTCACAAATCTACAAGACACTATAAAATGTCAAGAATATGTAGTACAATCTGTCGTGTCCAGATGATGGTACTCCAAAATCTTCCCTAACTTGATGAAAACTTAAAGTCCCTTTTAGTAAATTCAATTGTCAAATCTCGAATTTTATTTCATTGGAACCAGGGGCATCCAGATTAGACAAGCTTCTATGTACATAAAAAGACAAAACCATGTTTCTTGCATGTCCATTACATGAGCATGGTCCAGTGGTTAAAGTGTTTACTCTTAGAATCTCAGAGTAAGGAGATGATTCTGATTTGAATCCCACAATGGAACATGTAGAACTGACCTTTGGATGAAACCATAAAATTTTAATTAGGCCCCATGTTACAGTAGGTACTGGCACAAAAAAGATCCCTCAAAGTTCACTGGTCCTAATTATATTGTTACCGAGGTCTAAAATTATATTGTTACCCAGGTCTAAAAAATTAGCTATCTTCCACCAGCAAGTGGTGACATCTCAATATGTTTTTAAAAATTCTTCAAAGGGACATTAAACAAACATTAGCTACAAACAAACAAACAAGTTCAGTGAAGAAATAAAAACTCAGATGCCAGAAGCAGGTGATATACCTCAGTATACTGCTCTCAGTCACTGACCCTTTGATGAAGGAGTACTACAAGCCAAAACACGGCCAGATGGTTCATGTACTTAGTCAAGTCTACAGCCATAATATTTATCAACAATGTTTCTCAAATACATAATTACATATTAAGGTTAAGTCAGTGTTCTCTAGCTGTTCTTTCTGAAAAAGAAACTTTATAATTATGGGAAAAATTCAAATTCCAACATTTTTTTTT